>QLIY01000689.1:0-88964 GCA_003260075.1 Phallusia mammillata
TAAAATAATTACGATAATCACTAGAAGATCATTTGCGATCGTTTGGTGAGAACTTAATAAGTTGTTCGCGTACCACTTTGGAGACCTTCGCGTACCACTAGCGGTACGCGTACCATAGTTTGGGAACCACTGCTCTATAGTCACCATTTTCAAAGACTTGACGACTATAGTCACCATTTTCAAAGACTTGACTTCAATTGTGCCACGGAACAAACTTAGTTTGTTAATGCGCTAAAAACTTGAGAGGTTTTAAATCGGCTGCCCTGGTAAATAGTAAGCCCGGAAATATATTTACAAAAAAATTTTGAATGATATTAAATATCTCATCATAGACTGCATGACATTTCAGGTATCTCAACTTTTAAACGCTTTTTGTCTGCAGAAAAGTTCAACTGCTCTGGCATCGTTTACAACGGACATTGCTATTGGTTACCAAAGAGATTTAGCTCTTTCGTCAACGACGGAAAGGCAGCTGCCTCACAAACTTGCTCTCTTTCTGGCGGAACATTGGTCGATATTGAATCGGAAGAAATGTACCACCTGATATACAAGTACATTCAGCGTACCTGGCTGTTGTACCTTGATCAACCGTCATACGATTTCGTCGATGTGTGGCTGGCATCAACTTACGACTTTGAGGTAAGTGTACTCTTACTTTAAGGCGTAAACCTGTAGTAGGCTACTTTGGCAGCAAGCCCAATGTATTTTACAAGCAATCTTGGTTGCACAACCTAAAGGGTGTAGATAAAGTGAGTGTGCAACTAGCGGCAACGTAAGGTGAAATGAGAACTATTATGTCTCCTCTGCTAAATTAGTTCAGAGCTGCGTAAGTGATCGTCCCAAACCTGAAAGTTCAAGTCCGGACCAAGCCCGTTTCGAAAATCCCGACCTAACATGTAGTTGCAGTTTAATCATTGCAAGGCAAACACATGTCAAATGATACCAATTTGTATCCAGNATTGACATTACAAAATAGACATTTGCCTTTAAAACTTACATTTTTTCCATTATATGACCCATACACCTGACAGAATGATTGACATCCAGTATTCAAATTTGTTCTGATCATGTTTCAAAGTTTTAGCCTCGAAAACCGTAGAATGAAACGAAAATTACCCCCATCACAGCAGCTACCGTGGCATTATCTAAGACAATTCGCCTGTGCCTATATTCCGTCGCAATTGTATCATGTAACTTTGTATTCGTGATATAATTAAACGAGATAATTAAACTACACAGAAATCAATGTCTTTTGAAATTGAATCTTGATTTGCCGAGATAAACAGAATGATCAAGGGTCGAAATTCGAATCGAATTGACGATCCTCTGCTACGAAGCTGACATGTAGCCTACAGCACCTTGGGCAAGCAACGGTGCTTGTAGTTAGAGTTTCGGCAGGCTTGCCATTGAGCCTGTGTAGTTCTTGGTAGAGCGTCAGCCTCGTGTAAGCTCCTGGCGTTTTTAAACCCAACGAATGCTTTATTCTTCTGGTTTAAGCCTTAGAGTGCGAATTGGTATGACAGCGTGGGGGGCTTGGCGAATATAAAGTGA
Organism: Phallusia mammillata; assembly: GCA_003260075.1. Taxonomy (NCBI): domain Eukaryota; kingdom Metazoa; phylum Chordata; class Ascidiacea; order Phlebobranchia; family Ascidiidae; genus Phallusia; species Phallusia mammillata. The sequence goes on from QLIY01000689.1 coordinate 1,552, forward strand.
ATTTGTTTACACATCAGGTTGTAAGAAATGTGCAGACCAAAGGGACTTTTTTATTTTCTTTAAACGGAAAAAAATCTTGACAAGGCATAGTAAAACATAAAAAACTGATTTTCCTAAACGCCAAGTCAAAGATAATTAAAATTTGAAAGAAAAAAGAAAAGGACGCACAATAAGGTAAAGTGCATTCTTTTCTACAACAATACGAAAATAGAAATGAAAACCTAACATACTAAATGCTACGGAACTACTTTAAAACACAGTAAAAAATGCAAACACAGTGAATACAATACAAGATTCTAAAATCCATCTTAAACTGTGAAGAAAAAGAAACAAACGATTGAAAAACCAGAGTGACGTCATCTACCTCATTATGACGCCAGAAGTCGTACATTTTGGACGGATATCACAAACCGATACGTAAAGCTACTGCAAACCTACTAAATATGAGTTGCCACTTTTCATGTAATAGGTAAATGCCAGGGCAGCTACCATATTAAGGCAATATTAAGGCATTTGTTACATCACAATACAAGCCTTCGATCCTTTGTTTTTCTTGGGTGAACGACGTGGTAGAGAGGGAAGGTCATCGTTCGGCTGTCGGCTGACTTCTTGTGGGCCATCGGTCACCTCGCTTCTGTCGGCAGGATCAAGCGTTTAAATTTGAATAAATGTAAATTTACTGTAAAAGAGTTAAAACTGACTGTGCTGATTTAGGCGAAACTGAAAAAGCGATAAGGGCATTTAGAACATTAAAGTTTAGGTAAATGTAAGTTGGATGTGTGAATACTTACTGGACTGGTGTCGGTGTAGCTTCGTTTTTTGGCTGAGCTGTGTATGTTGCATATAGCGGTGGAGCCTCGGCCTCACTTGGTGTATCGGTGACCTTAATACAGTTCCAAAAAATAAAACAAATAAACTTTACTAGACTGAAACCATAAAAAGACGCCAGCAGCCGTCATCCATAAAGAATAAAAGGTAACGACACAAAAAGTACACAAAAGTAAAGGCCTATTGTGGATCGGTTAAATATTAAATCCGAATAAATTTTATGACGCAAAAAAAATTCTTTCGAGGTTTATTGACATAGATTTTATACCGGATTTTAACAAACATTTGACCCTGTTTAATCGCCCTACTCAATAAGCCCCAAGATTCATCAAGCATATGTGAGGCGACGAACATTCACGCAAACTCGAGATAATTTTATCGCCGATTTATACCGATAAATTATCGGTATAACTTGGAATTTCGTGCATGATTTTCGTTTTGGCACAACCACTAACGTGACAGTTTGACTTTGAATGTTTTGTGATGAAAGCATTTGCGACAATACACCCCTGTGAGATTGTTGTCTGTCTATTATTTCATAAAAATGAACAAAAAGCGTGAAAATTGACGTTGGTGTGAGCAATAACATCAGTTTTAACTGTTAGGTGCTCAGCAAAACGCCTGACTGTCAACATAACATTCTGGACAATTCCATTTTGTTTGTTAACAGCATTCACGATCGCGAGGTGGCGTATAGTGTTGGAAAATCTTCCAATGTGGTCACAATGTAATAAACTCTGAGAGTCATTGCGTTGAAAGGACAGATGATACTAACTTTAAACAAACTAAGTTTACCTGTACAAGCAGGTTTTTGGCGTGGCACAAAGCTTCCACGAACATTTTTTTAAAATTAAGCCCGTATTGGGCTTGAACGTTGATAAAACTGTGGCAAAAATAAGGCTGATAGTAAAGTAAGGCCCGAGTCAAGCCCGTTTTATTTGAACTTAAGCCCAAACCTGCCCCTAAAAGCGCGGCCAGACTTACAACACGGGTACTAACAAAAAGTCAAATTCACGTAGTAGATCAAGCTTACGTCTTCTCTTGGAGGTTCGTCATACAAATCAGCAGTGTTGGCCACAGGCGACGCTATCGGCCTTGTAATTTCCTGGGAGTTCCGTGATTTCACGCTTGCGTAGAGATGAGTTGAATCTGCTCAAATCAAACCAATAATGTTGTTATTGTTCCCTCAACAAACAATGTGTGGTTTATTTTTCGTGGTGTCTTTTCACTATACAAACAATTTTTTTAGGTATTGGAATGTAGGTATACTGCCTTTTAAAGCTGTAGTTTATTTCAGACTCAAATTATTTATGGGTCAGTTTGGGCCATTAGACTAAATTGATAATTGAAAGTAATTAGTTGTTTTGGGCAGGCATGGTGGTTTCGCTAAAAAAATTAACAATCTGCACCACACTTCCTCAATTATGGTCAAAACTAATCCAGTCATAAACAAATGATAAAAACAACAGTAAATGAACATGTATTGAATTCGGAAACAGAAAACATTTTAATTCGCCTAAGATTCCGATTCTCATATTATCAGTTGTTTCAACACCCTACCGTTTGGGGATCCCCCTGATTCTTCTTGGAACCTCAGGCTCTTCTTAGCGCGATCGGACGACCCACCGGCGGTTCCAGGGCGATCAGGGCTTCCGCTTAGGTTCGATCGAGGCGGTTTGGGTGGCGCTGCACGTGGCATCGACTTAGGGACTTCTCCGACTTCTGAAAAGTGAAAAAATCTATTTCGCATTTTTCTGCAAAAATCCGTGCTTTACAGATACACCAATTTAATCGAGTATTGGACTTTCGGTTGCAAGACTTTACCTGAACCGGTATAAACATTATCTTGAATAACTTTTGGTTATATCATGCATATATGGTAAGTTGCAACACTTTCGCATTTAATTTGAAACAAACAAGCAAAAATGCAGTTTTTATGCTCCTTTTCTAAACCTATTATTTAATAATTAACGGTGTTTAAGGATATTTTAGGTGACAACAAAATTTTGAATTGTACTTTTTTTACTTCATTACATGCTCTACAAACCTTTAGGAATCTTCGCCTCATCCGACGAACTATGACCGGATGAGCTGTCACGACTTTCCCTTAATTGATCCACGGATTTTAATTGTTCCCTAAAGACACCAAATTACACACACTTATGTTTCTAGAATTCTTCAAAGGATTTAGGGCCAGCGTATCAGTATACACTAAACGGTTCAACAGTTTTTAACAAAAGCCAATGTCGCGATTCTTTTTTCAGATAAAAACTGATTTTATAATTTTAATGATGAAAATAACAGCCTACATAGACGTAAAAAGCGGCATGCTTTATTTTCAAACGTTTTGGAAAATGCTCATGCCTTTATATCAGTGAAATGAAGACCATATGCTGATGATGCCATGAGCATTTGCCGAAACGTTTGAAAAAAAGGATGTCGTTTTTTACGTATATGTGGGCCCTGATTTTCATCATTAAACTTATGAACAGAACCGTATAGTGTTCCAATGATTTTATCATAATATACACCTATAACTTAATCGAAACCCGCCTAAACTATCATTTATGCTATTTTTACACTATTTTTTATTGTAAAAAATATAATTTGTCTACCAATTGCGAAAAACTATTGATGAACTGATTTAGTCAAAGCAAGCATGTAGTCGCTATAAGGATATGAACCTGACAACACCAAAACATATATTAAAGTGTTTTAACGAAACCATTTTACCTGTAGTGATTTGCATAATCCGTGTCGCTTTTATGTGATCGAGGGGTGTCAGATTCGTCTGCATAACAAACAATTAAATCTATAGCATAACACAACAAAATTCTCCAAAATTAGTGCAATTTTTAAAAATCCTAAAAACTGGCAATTTTTTTTTTCAATTTTTATGTTTTAATTATTTTAAGCTCCGCCTGTTTTTATTTGAAGTCTGCGAAGTGTTTTAATTTAGTTTTTTTCGAATTAGGGTGTTGGAGTTAAACTAATCAGATCTTTTAGTTTGGAGCGATGTCGATAATTTTTTTTTTCTTCTAAAACGAATTGTTAAAACGTTATAGGTGAAGCATGCATTGGTTAAAAAGTTTGTAAGGCCCCGAGGAACGTTATTTATAGGCAAACACTGAAATAGATACTTGACGCTTAGTTAAAACCCAACAAAAAAACACAACAAAATAGCTCAAAAATGGATTGGATATTAATTGATTAAATTATTGGTATGTTTCAACCTTTACGCCTGATTAAAGTCCAACAAAAACATACAAAAAAGAAAAATATATAACTGATTTGATAGTAATTGATTATTATAGGTGTGTTTCAACCTTTCGGAAAACTGCTTCCCTCTTCTTCAAGAAATGACAATTGTTTGGTCATTTTAGGTTTGATCGTTGCAAGATTACCTTGATCTCGACGTCTTCTATTTCTTTTTCGTATATAAGCGCTGAAACATTTAATCAAAAAAACACATCAAAATCACTATTACGGTAGCACTAACATTCCTAATTTATTTATACATCGACAATCGTCTTAACAAAAAACAAGTTTAATAGATTTCGTTGTTTTTAACGGTAGAGGTACTTACACTCCAACTCAGTGGTTCTCAACCGCCGGTACGCGGACCGGTGCCGATCAGCCAAATATATTACAATTTTTTATCTCAATTGCATAATGCAAAATGTTGAAGGCAGTTAGAACCGCGTTTAACACGTATGATATCAAACAGACAGCAGCAAACTTCTCATTAAATTGAATTTTTCATACTTCTTTTGAATCGCATATTTTTGTCGTAATTACATTTTCGGTTGATTTAGAAAGTCCACCGGTCCGCAAAATTTGTTTGAACGTTTACCGGTCCGAAAGTTTAAAAGGTTGAGAACCACTGCTTAACTCACGTCAGCAGCACATTTAGCTAATTTTCGATAGGTGGCGCAGGAGCTGAATTATTTATTTAGCGGCTAAATAGGGGTAGGGATGGGAAGTTTTTGAATTACCTAAATGTGCGGCTGACGTGAGTTATGGTGTTAGTAGATTTTCTTTAGTAGACGTTTTTAATGTGCACTTATAATGTATAATGATTTCTAATATTGGACTTTAGGTAATTTTTATGACTACGTAAAGGTTTTTGTACATTTCTAAACTTCAATGAACGAGAAGATGCAATCTAAGTTAGTTAGTTGAGGTCTAAAAAAATTTGGACAGACTTTACATCAAATTTTGCATCAAAACATTAAGGCCTCTAGAACGCATCCTTAAGATTTGTGGTATTACTATGTACAATTTCTTTGTAGTTTATCATTATTGTTTATCGTAAATCCAAGTGCTGTCAATAGAGTTACCAGGATGTATTTACCTTGATGGTGGTCGAGTCAAATCTTCTATAGATGAATCGCTGTCACTTGCATTAGCGTGCAACTTCCAAGACACTGTACTTATACCACTCTCTTTTTTCTGCAAAAATACACAAAGTTTAATTTACACAAACTTCTTAATTTTAATCACAAATTTTCGATCAAAATATTCAAAGTTTAACTCGCTAGTATATCTAAAATATGGTCATTGTATTGCTAGCTTTGAGTAAATTGTACAGAAATAAACCAAGTTTGTGAAAATCAACCCGCTGATGTATAGCATATGTTGTACGAAACGTCTAAATATTTTTCACTATTTTCCTGTTTAATTATCTTTTTGTTTGGTGCTGTTGTATACAACTCAAGTTGCTCAAATTACGAATGCATTACATCCGTCAAAACATTCACTAATGTTAAGAATTAGTAAACAGTGCACGAATTCGGTTAAACGCATATTCAACATGAAAATCTTTGCTGCAACAAACTAGAGTATGCGATTAACCAATTTTTGCTAACAAATGGCTTTTCGTGACGATGATGCAATAAAACAGAATGAATGATTAACCAGTATGCGATTATCCAGATTAATCTATGCAGCAAAATTCATCATTTGCCCCAGAATTTTTTTTACTGACTGACCCTGAATGATCTGCTGCTGTTGCTTCCAAACGACCGATCGGTGACTGAAGATAAACCCCTGGCCACTTGAGGGGGTTTCCAACCCTGCTCTTCATCGGGAAAGTCCCTCCTACCTCCTTTGTATACTTTCGATGATGGTTCGGACGGGCTGTAAGACAGTGCATGAGATCGTATTTTTTCCACCACACCCGAAGTAGTTTAGGGTAATACATAACGACAAGGACGGTCAAACAACGTAAAGTTTTAAACGTCTCTGAAATACAAGCCCTTAAATCAGCATGAACCCGATATTTTATAAATAAAGTCCGAATTAGGCCCTAAAGTTGTTGAAACAAATATATTAAGCCTATTGTGTAAACTGTAAAGTCAGGCCCGAAACAGAAAAAATCCCAGACCGATTAACAACTCTGAAACAATGGGTCGTTACGGTTTGCTACTGGGTCATAAGCAAACGTAAGAAACTGCAATTTTGCATTGGAAAAAGTGTTTCACGTTTGGCCGAAATTATTCAATTTTTTTCGGCGACAAATTCTTACCCATCAACTTCAGTAGTCGATGCGATCGGGAAGTCTGTCGTTTTAGGAGATTCTTCTTCCTGCCGTGCGTTGGTGATCGCAGCAGGGTTTTCGTAAGTTCTGAAATTTCAATAATGTATTCCTGTATTCGTACAGAGCACAAGTGGTAAATGTATTTTATACGCGCTGCAGCTACAACGTTCCCCCCCCCCCCCTGCCGTGCGTTGGTGATCGCAGCAGGGTTTTCGTAAGTTCTGAAATATAAATAATGTATTCCTGTATTCGTACAGAGCACAAGTGGTAAATGTATTATACACGCGCTGCAGCTACAACGTTACCAAAGCCTATTGTACCTACGTTAGGGCAGATGGTTTACGTTTTAAAGTTATAGTAAAATCAAGCCACTAACGGAGCCAAATCCCACAAGCAGTATTCTACTGCAGATGAGGATATTTCGTGGTAAATTTAATCCGCATGCCAACACAACCCATTATATGAGCCAGTACAAAATTAGATAATTAATCCAGTGGTTCTCGAACTTTTTCGCATTGCCACCCCCTTTGGTGATACACTCCATTTCAAAATATTGGTTTTAATTTTTAAGGGGGTCACTGTGCAGGTGTTAAGTTTTTGCGGGCCCGCATAAATATCTCAGCTCGAGTTTGAGGTGAAAAGGGTCATTTTCTCCTTTAGAAATTATTTCGGCAACAACATGCAGAATAATATTTTACATCGAAACGTAGGTAACAAAATACAATTGCCAAAAGCTCTCTCTATATAGTTGATATTATGCCTGGCAACAACAGCTTACATACAAAATGCACCAGGTTTTAAAGGAATAACACGAATAAAATAATGCAAGGGTAATTTGTTACACCACAAAAAACGAAACATCAAGACTGTGGAGAAACAAATCCGGCCAACTTACGGATCGAGAGCTGCCTTCCTTGCTCTGTTTGCTCGATGATATTGATCAATGGCGAACACCAGCTTATCAATAAGACGATCCTGCGCGTCTGACTTTAACTCCTGCACAGAAAAGAGTTTCATGACACTCTTGGCTCAAGTCGTGGGTTCGAATCCCACCGCAACCTAAATTTTTCTTGTCTGTGCCTTGCCATATGGCAGTGGTTCTCAAACTTTTTTTTGTTGCGACGCCTCGGGACAAAATGACTTGCGACGCACCAGCAAATAAAAGTTAATGAGGAAGCTTATTGCCCCCCCCCCGGCAGTGGTTCTCAAACTTTTTTTTGTTGCGACGCCTCGGGACAAAATTTCTGGACTTGTGACGCACCAGCAAATAAAAGTTAATGAGGAAGCTTATTACCCCCCCCCCAACGACGCACCAGGGCGTCGCGACGCACAGTTTAAGAACTACTGCCATATGGGAATGCTCGGAAGAGCGGTTTGATTCGGTATTATGCCTTTAACAGACCTGACGTATGTTACTGGATGTTAACAATGTTGGAACTTTCATTTCGTCAGTAGTGTCAATGAAGAAATTTGCTTCCTAATTGGGTGTCCAAAAAATAAGTTCGTTAAAATATATGTTTCTTTGAATTTGTGAAGACCCACAGTCAGGCTTTAGGTTGTCACAGGTAAAGTGGTGTTCTACTGATGCTAAATGTTTAAACCATGGAACCGTAAAACATCAACAAATGTAAAATTCGAACCTTTGAATTAGCTTGGTGCTTGATCGCTCGTTTGTAGTGCTCTATCGCTTTAGGAAAATCCCCTCTCACAACACTAAGCCCTGCGAGACTTTCGTAGACGTGCCACCGGCCGTACATGTTGTCTGTGAGTCATACAATAGCATTACGTCATCATAGAACAGTGACGTCACAAAGTAACCTTACCGCAGTCACGGAACGCTTGCTTGGCGTGCATATAACTCATTTCGGCGTCTTCAAAGTACTTGAGTTGAATTTCGGCAAATGCTTGGTTGCAAAAGCACTGGCCCTGAGCATTACGATTTCCAAGTTCCCCTGTGTTAAGATAACAAACATAAACAAGCAAAATCAGTTGCTGTAATCACTTGGCAATTTTGGTTTTTAGTAACAGAGTGCAAAGTGGAGCATCATCTTAGCTTGTGGATGCCACAACTGGGTATAAACTGTGGTAAAACTGTATTTACAGCAGCCACTTGAAGTGGTGTGGGCTCTGTGTCAAATACCAGTGCAAAAGCAATTTGCTTTGGCCCAAACAGTCTGCAGTGTGCTCTGTCTGTAGCTAACTTGGCATTGATATTAATCCTTTTTAATGCCACAATAAATGGAAGTAGATGTAGGCACCAACATGATTTATTGTATTACTGCTTTTGCCAGTGTTTATGTACCCATTGTGCTACCAGCAGGCCCCCAACCAAATAACAACAATCATTGTGTTAAAAACCCCTAAATAAATAGGTTCCTAGCAAAACCAATATTTCCCAAAGCAAATCTTGTATGGCCTGGTATGAATGATATCCCACACAAGTTTTAAGCTTCAAAAGGTATTTTAACAATTCAGTGAAGCAACCAAGCAACTTACCATGCACTTTTACTGACTTTCTATGATATTGGATTGCCAATAGATAATCCTGAAGGCGATTGTGGATGGCACCAAGGTTCTGACACACATTTGCATACAGTGCCTTGTCTTTGTTTCTGCACAGACCCTCTGCTTGTTCAAAGCAATAGAGAGAATTTTCATAATCTGACACCAGTGTGTATTTCAAGGCCATTTTGTAAAAGATGTTTGCTGTGGAATGACAACAAAGAATTTGTTTATACTTAACTTTTGTAAAAATTGGCAATTTTGTAAAAAAAATCAGAAAAAATACTTGTTGTTTTTACGTTGCTTATTTTGCATTTATGTTTCATAGTTATTGCCACAGTTGTGAGCTGAATTAGAGTTTTGTTGGCATTATTATGTATTAAATCATTGATATGACCCAGAAACATTAAAATTTTTACAAAAAACAAAACTATTTTAAACAAAAATGTGAATATGGAATAAAAGTTGTTTGTAGGAAGGACATGAAATAAGTAACTTAGATGTTGCAGACAAAGTTACCTTGTCCTAATTCATCATCAATTTTTAAGGCCTGTTTCTGGCACTGTGCCAACACTTCTGAACATTCATAAGTCACAACTGGAGATGCTGAGATTAACAGATCAGCCTATGAAAAATTAACATATTATGTAAACACGTTTAGTGGAGAAACAGCCCCGACATTGCAATAGAATCCGGTAAGTTATAAAGCCAATGTGTCATAGTTTTTTTTTCGTACAATAAATGAATTTTGCATTTAAGTGAACAAAGTGATACATTACATTTCACAATCGCTGTGCAATTAATCATATGCAAATGGCAAAAACATATACTTTCCAACCAGAAGTTACTACCTGAGCGAGAAGGGTTTCACATGCTTGTGGAAACTTATTCATTTCATTGTACAATGTTGTAGCCTTGGAATAGCAGGCCCTTGCTTGCAGTGTTTCACCTTTCCGCTCATAAACTTTTCCCATGTTCAACAATGTTTCACACATTAATGGGGTTGGTGCTTGTGAACTAAAATTAGATTTATAGAGAGTCAAGGCAAGTAAATTAAAATTTGGTCTAAACATGACAAAAACATATTTTTAAGGCAACACATGTGCCTTACCATCAAATATGTTGGTAAAAATATATAGAAGCTGCATTTTACCCAAACATTTTTTGGTTATACAGCATATCTATGATTTATTCAGTTAGTCAAAAAAAAACATAGCAACACACATTTATCAAGTTGCAAGCATCTATTAAAATCTTTTCATGAGAAACTTTCATGGTATTCTATTACCAGAGCAATAATTTTGCCTTGATTTTTCTTGGTAACATTATGTCTTACTTGTATTCATGTTGTGCCTTTTCATAGTATGACAGAGCAATGTCATCTTTTTTCATCTGATCATAAGCAAACCCAATGTTAAACAATATGTCACCCTGACTGGGAGAAGCGCTTGCAACATCTGCAAAACAACAGGTTTTGTACATTTTATTTTCAGGAGTACATGAATGTATGCTTCAATACAGTTCAACCTAAATAAAAAAGAAAATATATACACCTAAATGCATCAAAAAATCTGCCCATGGCAACACTTATTATATAAATGCAGTGCATTCTTACTTCTTTGTTTGATCAGTTGGTCGACAGATTTTAAGACATCCACCCCTCGATCATAGTAACCTGCTGCCACATAAGCAGATCCAATGTTAAACAAACAGGAATGCTCAGTGGCCCGGTCCTCATTGAGAAACAAGGCATTCTTGTATGCAAGAACAAATTCCTGAAAAAGGTATTTAAAATAACATTGGCAATTTCAGTGCAACACAGATATAGAGCAAGAATAACCAAGTATTGCTCATCCAGCAGTTTTATTGTAAACAATCAACGACCTGCAAGTTATGTCATTATCCTGATGAAGACGTCTTGTATAGGACACCCCCCCCCCCCCCCCCCCCCCCCCCCCCCCCCCCCCAGCAATACTTGGTTATACATTATGCCTGGCAGCAATAGCCTATTTTATAAAGCAAGAATGTTGAATTTTATTTACGTAAATGTATAATACAGGTATTAAAATGCCTTTTTATATTTCATTTATGTCAATTTGCCTCTGGTTTTTTCATAACAGTACATAAGATTCAGTCTGCACAACATGGCAGTTTCAAATGACATCTCAAGTGTACCACTATACCCTGCATGTGTGTGTGCAAGATCATTTATAAATGCAAGTGATAAACAGGCAGTACTTAATGTTAAATTTATGAAACAATACTTGAATCAAAAAAGTTTGTGCGCAAATTTTTTTTCAAAAACAACTTGCATGTGCAGCTGCCATACTGTGCAGACTGGCATAACATTTATTGTAAGATGTATACTGTACAATAGCTTACTTTAATTGCATTGTGAAATGCATCTTTTGTTCCTTCACGCAAACTTAATTTTCCCTTTTCTGTGTGCTGTGTGATTAGCAATTTCACATCCGTATCTTGGGCCATGACCTCGCTTTATAGCTGTTGTATTAAAGGTTAGAAACGAATAATCACTTATAATAATTTAATGCCTATAATTTAATTAATTTTGGAGCTAGTTCCTCCAACTATCTATTTAAACTAAGAATAATAGGATACAACTAAGCTTTTCCCAATCTTCTTGATAACGCCGGGCAATAGAAACATACTTAAATATACTACATATCTACTGCAATAAAACATTCTGTTAAACTGCTTACTCTCTTATTGATCTTAAGCTTAGGGAATACAGAACCCGCGATTTTAAGTGATATCCAATGATCGTAATTTCGATTGCTGCAGTTTTTTTAAACAAATGTTGTTTTTTTCTTTTTGTTGGTGTTAAAATTTTACTTGTTGCCCGTTTTTAAACACTAAGCTATTTACTTTTGTGCGTAACACTACAAAACATAAACTATATCTTTAAAGCGATTTTTTTTAAATGGGTTATACGCTAAACTCATCCGATTAAGAAATGCCCCCCCCCCCACTAAGCTATTTACTTTTGTGCGTAACACTACAAAACATAAACTATATTTTTAAAGCGATTTTAAAAAAAAATGAGTTATACGCTAAACTCATCCGATTAAGAAATGTTGCGTTGCTATGTGGTCCTTAACAACCACCGCTAAACTGTGTTGTGAGCAAATGTTTTTTTAATGGTCTGGTTTTGTCAATTATACAAGCATTTTTAGACAGTTTGAAAACCCCCCCCCCCTATGTGGTCCTTAACAACCACCGCTAAACTGTGTTGTGAGCAAATGTTGTTTTAATGGTCTGGTTTTGTCAATTATAGAAGCATTTTTAGACAGTTTGAAAAGCCCAATTTTTTTGAAGAAATTCCCCAAAATTAAAAGTAAACTTAATTCTGTTGTACAATAAATTAAAAACATACTCGCGAGATTTTGGTTTATTGATAATAACAGAAGAAAGCGATAAGTTCAACACACACATTTAAATTTTCACCCATTGGGAAATGCTCATCGTGAAAGGCTCTTCTAACCTGAAATGCAACAAATTTACTTTATATTTCAGTGACCAAAAGGAAGTTATTTTTAGACATTAACGTACCTCTCAGTTGGGGACAAAGCTTCAGTGGGACACAAATTCCGTTCCAGTTAACAGCAAAACCAGCAGGACAGGTACAACCTGGGGAGCAATCTTTCACTGGGCAGCTGGGTTCGGTCTGTACAGGAGGCGGACACATCGGAATGCAACACACGTTCTCGCTAAACACGAAGCTCGCCTGGCACTCTGCAACATAGAGTTATATTTTATTTTCCATGTAGGCTAGCCTGCCAGTTTTTCATGAAGTTCACGTTTGTAAGCTTAAGTCATAGAATATACCCAGTGGTTAGCATTGTACAACTTGCGGTGCCTTACCCCGTCCGAACCGGACAATTTAAGCCCGGAGCCTCTTTGAATCAAGTGTTTTGCCTAAAACGTAGAAATATACCCGCGTCTACAAAGGGCAGTAAATAAAAGGGAAAAAACGGACAAACCTAGCATCGGTAATATTCAGAAATTGTGTTTAGCTGATGCGGTATCAGTTTATTTTAAAGAACTGATGTTATGGCTGAATGTTCACAAGAAGCCGACCAACAAACTACCCTTCAAACTGCAATTTGGGCATTAGCTTAGTTCATGCTTTTTCTCTAGCAAACGAAATTAGGCAACTGCAAAAAAGTGGATCACAAAGAAAACTTCTTAAATAATAGAAAATTAAATATAATAGTGATGTGTTTCAAAAGTTTGGCAGGGTCAGAGTTACGATTTGTAGGCAAATTTGCCGCTATGGTTCTTTCGTATTTCGTTTCAGAATGGCGAAAATACCAAGCAGTTTGCTTGATGTGGCAAATACTTTCAATTTGTGAAAAAAATTCCCCCCCCCCCAGGCAACTGCAAAAAAGTGGATCACAAAGAAAACTTCTTAATTAATAGAAAATTAAATACAAGTGATGTGTTTCAAAAGTTTGGCCGGGTTAGAGTTACGATTTGTAGGCAAATTGCCCCTAACGTTCTTTTGTATTTCGTTTCAGAATGGCGAAAATACCAAACAGTTTGCTTGATGTGGCAACTACTTTCAATTTGTGAAAAAAATTTGCAGTCATGAACCGAATTATGTTCCCACTGAGTGCAAACGACAAATAAAATGAGCAATGAATTAACTTTGTCTAAAAATTGTAAAAAATGTTGTTTTAACTTACGTAGTTGCCTAGGATTTGCAGAGGCGATAGTCATCATAGAGAGAACCAGACACACAACGACTATTGTTGAGTTCATGATGAAATATCTTCAAACTTGACTTGAAAGATGGATCTTCGAAGGTAGATGAAAGGACGATGAATGATTCCTTGTCATAGCTACTCGGTTTTTATACTAAACTCGTGGGTTTTTTTACAGGTAATTTCAAAACTTTGTGGTCATAATGAGCAGAAAAACTGGTTTTGTAAGGTTTCGGAAAAGCGTAGAAAAACTTCTGTGTCGTAAGAATCAAGAAATCTGGGTATTTCCGTCATAGAAACTTTGTTTTTACACGAACAGTCGCTTAGTCATTATGACAAACGTTTAATTGCGCCAACTTTCGCTTGTTTTTTTATTTCGAGAAACGCGTTACGAAGCCATATGACCTATTAGAATTTCAGATAGGACACGTTGCAAACTGAATGACCAAGCAAAACTTGACCGATTTTGGCTGTACACACACGGTAGTCTAGTGCTCATATAGCCTATAGTGATACAATTTGCCCTCGGGGTAACTGGCATATAAGTTAGTGTTTCAAATAACCTATGTTCGATAAAAAATCAAACAGGTTTTGACTTTACAATCTAAGAAACTGTGGGTAATTAACATTACATTTGTTTGGACATAACAAAAAAGCTTCCTTTTAATGTAGCAGAGAATTTTGTTTCAATGTAAAGTTTTTGGGACAAGAACTGACAATAAAGTCAAACATATTTAGGTAATCTGTGCCACCGTTGCTTCAAATTTTTAAGTTAAGGCTTTATATACATTATGTGAAATTTACCCTACCTGTATCCTAATTCGCGGCCGAAAATTTGACGCAAAACTGCGTTGCGATGAATCAGCATGGTTTCATTTAAATTTGTAGGTCATTTTTTCTGAAACAAAACGGAAAGTCCCAAATAGAGACACACAAACAACTCAAGCTACGTTTTGTGAATAGTTGCAATAAACCACTCTCACGTCGTTTACAATTCGAAAAGCAGTAAAGCTAATGACATAAGAACTCACAACAGACTAAGTTTGATAAATACCAATAGATGGGGTAAAGAGCACAGTTAAAATTAACAGTAAGATTGGAATAAATGCAGTGTTAGCAATTACGTTTATAGGTTGGATCTCCCCCCCCCCCCCCCCCCCCCCCCCCCCCCCCCCCCCCCCCCCCCCCCCCCCCCCCCCCCCCCCCCCCCCCCCCCTGTTTCTTGTAAAATTTCATTTCAAACCTTTACGGTCGGCATTTTCACACAATATTGCTATCAAATATTCTCAAATGCTCTTTGCGCCATCTATAGCAAACTTTTTCTGTTCTGAGTTCTTACGTATGTAGAATTTCTACGAAAATGATTCAACTATGTCGAAGTGTTTATTCGAGCGTTTTGGAGGATGCACCTCAATAAAGCCTTGTTGGTTACAGTTACACGACCATGGCAAAGTTTCTCAAGCATTCATGCGGATCACAGGAAGCCGTACATGATACACTCATATGTAAATCATAGTGCGAAAGGCCTATTGAAGACATTATACCAAATCAAGCTGGTCTCCTATACGCATTGTGGAAATACCCAGAGACTCAAACAGGATAGATATGTCTTTTGATTTAGGCGAGGTCCTGACAGGCTGTTGTCGCTTGTGTGCGTAGGCGCCGCCTAGTACAGCTTAATATTTAATTTTACCCACGCTGGTACCGTTAAACTGTCCGCACAGGTTTAGCAGCAAGTAGGCCTATCGTAGATGAGACAGGAAGGCATATTTAAATGTCAGCTGCGTTTTAATATATTAAGATTATAATAGATCTTTTAAATTTGTTTTATGTAGACTTGCAATTAGGTGACAAAGTAATACTCAGCAAGACATCATGCAGCCCACTGTATACAATCCGGTGAGTATACTGAATACTGTTAGCATTTCGTATAAACAAAACCGACGTTTGGCAACACTAAAAGTATTGATTGGTATATTAGACTTGATAGATTGCTCAGCAGAACAGTACTGAACGTTGCAAATGTTTAATTCTTTTTTACGCTATGTAATGTAAAATATATAAAGCCTACTGTAAAAGCAACTGTTGGGAAATCTTCATATCACTTTTTAAGTCACAATAAAATCACTAAAAATGTTGCGCCTTATTCTAGTGATCTCAAAGACCATTAACACGTTGCAGGCTATTCCCTACCAAGCCCCCCCCCCCCACGTTGCAAATGTTTAATTCTTTTTTACGCTATGTAATGTAAAATATAAGCCTACTGTAACAGCAACTGTTGGGAAATCTTTATGTCACTTTTTAAGTCACAATAAAATCACTAAAAATGTTGCCACTTATTCTAGTGATCTCAAAGACCATTAATACATTGCAGGCTATTCCCTACCAAGCGCCAATTCAGAACCTCCAGCCTGGTTTGATGATCACTATTCATGGAACCAGTGGTAACGGACCAAGGCAAGTTGTGTTGTTGTTATCTTCGGTTTGTGGGGTGTTTTAGTGACTGATTGTTATATTTTTAATGATTTGAATTTTAGACAGGTTTAGTTTTCGTATCAGCGTTTTGGATTTAGGAATTAATAAAAAAACATGTAGAACGCGTTTTCATTTGCCACTCTGCTATGTTTAATGTCCATGTTTCTGCTATTTAAACGAACCTTCGTAACATTACTGCGAAAGGCCTAGCAAATAATACAAAAGTATGCTGGCACCATGGTTTTTACGTACCTGTTCTCATTTCTGCACACCGGGTAACCTGTGGGTGTTTCGATTGAAGCGTTGTTACGCTTTATAAGTCAACCGTTACAAAAATAATAAACCTCGCCTTTGCAAACAGAAAAAAACACGAACGCCTTATTGTTAAAACGCAAGTTATTTTTTTGCTTGTTTTATTTGGACATTGGTTGTCATTGCTATCATAAATTTGTCAGAAGGTCAAAGTATAGCAGTTACACGTTTGTCGAAATAACGATTATAATGTGTTGTAATTAAATGTCTAATATTTTTGCGTTGAAAAGCCCCTATTTAAGCATTAGTTCCTTAACGCGGATGCTCCATATCCATAGCCAACAATTCACCGTCATGGCTGTTTTTTTTCCGGACAATGCCTACCTGTCACAAAAGATCAAACGCCCGAAAAATTTCAATTTCTCACAGGTACAGTCAAACATGCTGTTCAAATAAAAATCTCTATCAATTCGTCTGGCCTCAGACGGTAAAAGATATGCAACATTAAATTTGTATGGTTTAAAGAATACATTAACGCTTGGGTAGACCGGTCTGTTATGTGCTTTAGAGGTATGCCCCCCCCCCTTCTCACAGGTACAGTCAAACATGCTGTTCAAATAAAAATCTCTATCACTTCGTCTGGCCTCAGACGGTAAAAGATATGCAACACTAAATTTGTATGGTTTAAAGAATACATTAACGCTTGTGTAGACCGGTCTGTTATGTGCTTTAGAGGTATACTTAGTACTTCCTGTTTATAGCAATGCACCCTAATCAGTTTTTCGTCGTATCAAAGAGCTGTTACTTTTGGTGGAATAAAGCGGTATTGGTTCATATATTTACGTATTTAAAAAAGTAAGATGGTGTGAATGTCACATTTACAATTAAACATTCGCATCATCTTGCTTTAAACAAAACGGTAGAAAGCCCCCCCCCCTCAAAGAGCTGTTACTTTTGGTGGAATAAAGCGGTATTGGTTCATATACTTACGTACCAGCTCTTCGCGCTTTGTGTACCGTTAAACATTTTGTACGCCTGTCTATTTCAAATGAATTAAATTAGTTTAAAAATAAATGGTTTCATATATTATATAGTTAACTAAGCCACTGTTTTAAATGTTTTACCCCCAGTAACAAGTGTTTGCCAATTTTGCGTCCTTTAATCGTGTACTGTCTACCATTTCCCAACAAGAGCTAATATTAGCATTCACTTCAACATATTTGTCAACGCGGACCGGGCAGACAAATGAAAGTTGCATTTTTTTCCATTTTTCAAACAAAGGTTTAGTTTGTTAACTTTTTCTATTTATGTTTTCCTCAGTTTTAGAACAAAAACGATAATAAGCTCTAACAATACAGACCGATTTTTATGTTTGTTTGTTAGAAACCCAGGGCTGCACCGTGTGATAATTGTTATTTGTTTATAGATTGTAGCGTAGTAGTTTTAGTTTTTTTTAACAAGTTGGGTAGACTCCACTTACTTTAATGTTTAGAATCTCACGCACTGTTATGGCAGAATTTATAATGTGCACAATATAATTCCTAATCGTGTACTGTCTACCATTTCCCAACAAGAGCTAATATTAGCATTCACTTCAGCATGTTTGTCAACGCAGATGGCGCAAACAAATGAAAGTTGTGAAGAATTTTTTCTGACTTCAAATGTTACCTTTATCCATTGTGCCTTGGATGGAGGTTTGCCATGTTTAAGTTTGTTGCGTGTTAAGCATTGTTGTTTCAAACAAAGGTTATTTTTTCCATTTATATTTTCTACATTTTCAGATCAAAAACGTTCAAAAGTTCCAACTTATACAGACCGACTTTTTATGTTTGTTTGTTAGAAAACTGGGGCTACCCCATATAGAGTGGTTTTAGCAAGTTGCCTACACTCAGCTTACTAATACACTCCGCTTACTTTAATGTTAAAAATCTCACGAACTGTTAAGGCAGAATTTATAATTTACACAAGACGTTTTTATTATTTCAACCCCTAGTATATTAATTCCAAAAACCAGATTACTAAACAAAAATGCATGAAAGGATGCTAGTGGTACGCAAGTCGCCTATTTAGGTATTGAAGAATTAAGTTATAAAATACATTTTCGAAACTTCGAGATAGGCAATTTGGATTATTGTTAACTACTTTTAGTTTAGGCTTCATACCCCCCCCCCAACTGTTAAGGCAGAATTTATAATTTACACAAGACGTTTTTATTATTTTAACCCCTAGTATATTAATTCCAAAAACCAGATTACTAAAAAAATGCACGAACGTCTGCTAGTGGTGCGCAAATCACCTATTTAGGTATTGAAGAATTAAGTTATAAAATACATTTTCAAAACTTCGAAATAGTCAATTTGGATTACTGTTATAACTACTTTCATTTTAGGCTTCATATAACTTACGTTTATAACACAACGCCCACGTTCGTTTATCAGTAACGCCAGATCTGCTCAATGTATACCAGGCCTAATACTGCGGTAATGTTAGCAGTTTGTGCAGTATTCATTAACCTTTCAGTTAAGTAGAACGAATGTTGATTTGATGATATCGTTTAACTTTATGTTATGTTTCTCAACTTTGGTTACAAGTTATACCCGAAAACCTTACGATACCTTCAAATGGTTAATAGCAGGTATGCCCTTGTGTTTCACCTAGGTTACTTTTATGACCCTCGCCACAGAAAATCTTGTTTGTTCTCGCATTTACAATGGTTTCACGATCCACATACGCCTTGTGGCTAACGCGATAAGACTAGCAGCAGTGTTTACCAACCGGTGGATCATGCCCAATGTTTAAATTTTTGGTCATATTTTAAGTCAAATTTTCCAAATAGTGGAATTAAAAAGTAGGTATTCACTAAAGCAATAAGTTTTCAAGATAATAGGGGTAAGATTTAAAAAACATTTTAATCCATGTAAAAACAGGCGACATCTACGGTTTCCGCGTCCTATGTAAGAATATACCCCCCCCCCATGGTTTCACGATCCACATACGCCTTGTGGCTAACGCGATAAGACTAGGAGCAGTGTTTACCAACCGGTGGATCATGCCCATTCTTCAAAATTTTGGTCATATTTTAAGTCAAATTTTTCCAAATAGTGGAATTAAAAAGTAGGTATTCACTAAAGCAATACTTTTGTTGAATGCAACAAGATTTAAACTGAGGAAAGTTTTTAAGATAATAGGGGTAAGATTTAAAAAACATTTTAATCCATGTAAGAAACAGGCGACATCTACGGCTTCCGCGTCCTATGTAAGAATAAGAATATAACTTTATTTCAATTTTTCCAGATTTGGAGTTTCATTTCACACAGGACCAGGCGAAAATGCTGACATGGCATTTCACTTTGCGTTCCGGTTCGATCAGCAGTTGACCGTTAAGAATAGTCGGATCAAAGGAGCGTGGCAAACGGAGGAGCGGGATCCTAATAATCCGTTCCCGTTGCAGCACAATCAAGGTTTTCAGCTGATGTTTTTGCTGCAGCACGACAGATTTAAGGTTAGTGAGTGTCCTTGTCTTCACACGCTTTGTGTTTCATTTTTTTCAAGAAATTTAAAATTAAACGTTCAAAAATTGTAATAAAACGTTTTCATTGTACTTTACTCAAATTAAGTGTTTTCAATTTGGCCTTTTTTCCAGTCCTTTTACGTGTTTGTAAATTTACTGTCATAAAGACGAAACGTTTTGTGTGATTTTTTAAGCTTGTCATCACAAATTACAGGAATTACATTGTTTGTGATTCGAAAATGTGAGTGTATTGTTTATATATGTACGCTAAACCTTAAACACCCTTTTTTCAAAATTACTATTGTTTATAGCTTTTTGTTAAAAAAAGTTTTTTTTTTTTTTTTTTTTTTTAATTTATGATACCTACAAGTTCCACACAACATACTAGATTTAGGTAGTTTAGCAACTACATTACAGCGACCATTTTTGTTCAGGTTGCCGTGAACGCAAAACACTACGCTGAGTTTTACCACCGTGTACCTTACCATCAGATCAAAAACATGAGAGTCTGGGGCAAGGTGCAAGTTGCTCAAATACAGTATGGATTTGAGTCTGTAAGTCATGTTTAAAAAAATTGGCAACCTTGCTTACCAAACGCCCGTATTTGCTACAAACTGTTTTATTGTTAATGAATAATTTGTTAAACTACATTTCTTGTATAACATGCTCATCTTCACATCTTGGGAAGCCAGGCAAAGCATTTTTATATCTTGACACGTTGGCTCAGAGTTAAAGCGGGACCCAACCCGAAAGTAACACCAGCCCGAAGCCAAATCGTTTTTAAGAAGCTCGTTTAAAGCCCGAAAGTATGATGGCATGAACATTAAGTTTCAGGGCTGTTAAACATTAGCTCATCCAGCAACTAGCTACTTGGCTATAGGCCGGGTTGCCATACCGTCCTTATTTCTACGATTTATCCTTATTTTAAGTGTTTAAAAAAAGTGTTGTCCTTATTTGTAGGAATGTCCTTGTTTTTGATTTGAGTTCTTATTTTGACTTAATTTTAACAATTACAAGTCGTCAAATCCTTGTATCAAGTAGAAGTAAGCCTAGACCTGAGCTGTTGTGAGATGCACAAAGTATTTTTTACTTGCAAGGAGTTGCTGGCAAAAATGATGACATGTGGTGTGTCATGGCTCGTATAAATGTAAAGTTTGTTCAAAAAACATTTGTTTCGTTTTATATAAAAATTACATTTTTCAGTTATCCTTATTTTGGGATCCATGTCGATGGCATCTCTGGCTATTGGTAAATGTTATTAAAAAAATTACTGACACAGAATGTGAAGTTAGGGCCAAAAATCCTGGTCCGACTAACAACTCTTCCGTGGCTTGGAAGTTAAAACCTTTGGAGTTTTTCAAAAAATAACGAAATCTAAACTCTTCTTCTGAAATTTACGGATCAGAATTAACCAACGTGACATAAACGTAAAACATATGCCTATTTTTTACAGTTTCATGGTTTATTGCCACCACTTTCACTTTACACAATGTTTGTTTTTCTGTTTAGGTCGTACCTACGGCTCCTCCACCTGCTGTGCCTAGTAATCACCACGTTAACCCGGTAAACACATTGTGATACGGTGAAGCTGATTTCGTGGTTATACTACATATTTTATATACGCTATGTGCATTCCAATACCAAATCGTGTTATTTCTTGCACCAAACCGGCTTTTTCAGTAGCAGCGCTAGAATGATTAATTATTACTTCAATGACTATAAACTATTGTTGGGAAGTTGTTAAAAAGCTAATTTTTTTCCTATTTTTAGAGTTTCTTGAGAAAGTGCAGCATGTACGCAAAAGTTAATGCGGACAATAAGGCGCAACATCTTTTAGCTTTAGGGAAAAGAGATCACACAAATTGAACTCCTGTACATACATTAAAGAGCATTGCTGTTTTTAGCCGATTGGGGTACCGATTACATTTCCGTTTCCTAACATCAGAGATCACACTGTGGCTATATCTGGAACTCCATTACTTACTAGTAGCAGGAGGTAAGAAGTAGTAAACTTAACTTGTCCGGGTAGGTCATACAGACATATGTTTATTGCTTTGACGGACTTGCCCAGAGGATAATTTTTAAGTCGGTCTAGCTTTTAGGCTGAAGTTTTTGGTAAAAAATCAGGAGAGATTCAGTTCGGGATTCTAATTCTCCCTCTTTGGTTTTGTAAATTTACTTTCTTAATCAGATTTTTTTATTACAACAATATCACATCCTGTAGAAATTTAAACCGGCCCCCCCCCCCCCCCCCCCCCCCCCCCCCCCCCCCCCCCCCCCCCCCCCCCCCCCCCCCCCCCCCCCCCCCCCCCCCCCCCCCCCCCCCCCCCCCCCCACAACAATATCACATCCTGTAGAAATTTAAACCGGTTCGTTGATCAAACTTACGATTTTAGCTTAATTTAAACTTCAAAAAAGAGTTCAAAACTTAAACTTGATGCTTGCTCTAAACTGCACATTGGAGAAATGCTTTAGTAAATCTTTTTCAAACCGGTTGGGCATACATTTAGAATACGACACGTCAGTAACTCGCTTTGACAACCAATTTTGTTTTACAGATTCATCATCAATCTCGAAAATGCGACAGGTGACATTTACTTCCACATGTCGTCAAGATTTCCCGAAGTCGCAGTGGTCAGAAACAGTCTTTTTTCCAACGCTTGGGGAAAAGAGGAGCGACAGTTGACAAGAGCTTTCCCGTTCGTTGCCAACCAACCATTCCACGTATGTTATTTATTGCTTTTTTGCATTATAAATGTTTATTAGAAAAGGCATGCACAAAAAGGACGAGATACTTTTGACAAAGAATGGTACCTTAACCGGTAGATAAACCTACCTTTTTGGTAAACTTGATATTGTAGGATTAGAACCATCGATTTGTAGAGTAACTGACGGTGTAGCTGTTTACTTGTTAGCATTTTAAACCATGAAGGAATGTGTAAATATACTTGGATCTCTACATACAAATTAGCAGGGTAAAGCCGGTTTAAACTGGATTTGAATAACAATCTGACTTCAAGGGCTGGTGTTAAATTATTATAATTTAAGATTAAAGAGGAGCCAACTACTCAGGAATGGCTCATTTTACCTTCTTTAAAATTGGCAGTTGCGCGGTTGCGTGTATTCAGGCCAAAAATCCAACTCTGCAACTGTTGCGAGATAACGCTCCGTTCACGAATGTGTATGTGCAGGAGGTGTTAACTGATTTGTTGCCTATACAGTGGTCGTATCCGTAATTGCATGTACCTTTGTAAGCCCGTGAGCCAAATCGTTTTTTCCGACGAACTGTAATTTCTAGTCCATCAAACGCATTTAGGTTTCGGGTTGTACATTGGGTCCTGTTGTTAATTTTGATTCAGCAAACTGTTTTGTATTTCAGATTGAGATATCAGTAAATTTGCAACACTTCCGGGTGACCGTAAACGGCGTGCATTTATTCGACTACGTCCATCGTCGTAAACCTCTCATTCAAATGAACTGCATAAAAACAAGTGGCGACGTCAGAATTGCTTCCATCGACTTCCGCTAGATGGCATACTAGTGTGACTGCTTCCATGTGCCCTGGTCTTGGATAAAAATAATGTTTGCGTGTTTTGATATCTGATGTTTTGGAGTTTTGATAAATTGACATGTCCCCCCCCCCCCCCCCCCCCCCCCCCCCCCCCCCCCCCCCCCCCCCCCCCCCCCCCCCCCCCCCCCCCCCCCCCCCCCCCCCCCCCCCCCCCCCCCGTGTTTTGATATCTGATGTTTTGGACTTTTGATAAATTGACATGTACAGCATAACTGTCTGGAAACCTGGACATATATGTGTAGTCTGGTGAAACGCTCGTCCAAACTGCAAGGAAACTTGTAAATAAATGATTTGTCGAAATGCAGTCGTCAAGCAGTGTCAATAGTCTCTGTTTGCCATTGTAAAGTTTTACCCATGTGTGGTAAAATAGGCACTAAGAAAAAAAGAGAATCCAATAACAGATGCTTAGTACTTCAAATGCAAAATATAAACCAGGGTTGGCCTGAACATACTGCATCGATACCTATAACCGATGCTATGTGCAGTCTCGGTACTCTACCGGTAGTTTGACTCTGTCAGTCGTTGGTTTAAAACGAATATACGTGCTTGGTCTGTTTTTGGCCAATCCTTTGCAAAAAGTAACTTTTCAAAGACTTTACCCCCCCCCCTGTGCAGTCTCGGTACTCTACCGGTAGTTTGACTCTGTCAGTCGTTGGCTCAAAAACGATTATGCGTGCTTGGTCTGTTTTTGTCCAATCTTTTGCAAAAAGTAGCTTTTTAAAGACTTTTGACTCGGTCGCCGAAGTATCACAATCTATTTCGTTTGTTGTTCGTCTCTGAAAACATGCGACAAAACAATTTGTCATATCAATAAATTTAACAACGGTTGGGTTTGTTTGTTGTTTAATTTGTTATGGTGATGGGATAAAAGGGACGTTTAAAACAGCAGTAAAAATGATTCAGTTAGGAAATATAGCCTATACTCAGACACGTTACTGAAAGGGTCACTTAACACTGCTTTCGAATGGTAAAATAGACAACAACATCCAATAGTGACTACAAGCAACATACCTTGCAATCTTGACCAATGAATTGAAATAAAAAAATAATTTAACATTTTTGATTACAGCTTTGTTTGGGTGTCCTGTTACAACATGGACAAGCACGAGCGAGAAACTGAACATACTTTTAAATGTGAATAATGCTTTTTACATGTAGTCACTAAAGTATCAGGTATCGTAGCCAGTTGTTAAACTAAACCTAATGCTCACAGCCCCGTAACATGTTGTTTTAAACTTTGTCTATTTTTGTCCATTGTGAATGTCTGTTTAAAGAACGGTTGTCAATCAACCTTTCGAGCTCATTCGGGCTTCTTAGGAACGATTATTGCTTCGGGGTTCAGGCTTGAATTATATATGTTAGGGGTATAAAAAATATCAAATGCCTGAAGTAACAATTGTCCAATAAAATCTTCGTTTACTGATTTAATTAAATCGGAACGGAAATTTTTATTCCAATTTTGCTGAATCGCAGTCAAACTGTCATTCCGTTCTGATTTATCTATATCGGAATGGGAAAGTCCTTCCCTGTTCTGATAATTAAATCGAAATGAAAATGTTATTCCTATTCTGATTTAGCTAAATCGGAATGAAAATTATTTTTACAAACGGCGCCTCATACAAACCACTCTTACTTCCTTTACAATGCGAATTTCACTTAAATTTGTCAACGTATAAATCTGAGCGTATACAATTTAGATTCGTGGTTCTCAAACTTTTTAATTATATTTTGACAGTTTTTCCTTTGCCATTGTCTCAAGACTCGTGGTCTGTAAAGATGAAAAATAAGTGCCCCCTCTTGCCCCTACGCGACGGTACTTATGGCTATTTGATGGTGAGCGTATTATTTAGGGCTGTACTGCAACTGATTCGATGATTACATGCAGAAGTTCGCGGGCCGCACAAACGTAACCGGCGGGCCACATGCCATGGGTTTGGACCACCCCGGTATAAAACATATCTCATAAAAAGCCTCGTCAGGCGCACGCACGTGGGAACATTTCTGAAGCATTCGTGCGGATCGTATTTCACCGTTCATGCTACACTCACAAGTATTTATTGGTTCGACAGGTGTATTGAAGACATTATACCAGGACAAGCCGGTTCCCTAAGCATGGTATTTAATTTTACTCACACTGGCACCGAAAACGACATAGCGAAGCAGATCTAAATGTCGCAGGAAGGCCAGCGTACTTTTTTTTAAATGTTTGAATGAATCTGTTTTAATTTTTTTTTATTTAGATCTACGTGTAGGCGACCAAGAGATTTATTTACACCCCCCCCCCCTGGTTCGACAGGTGTATTGAAGACATTATACTAGGACAAGCCGGTTCCGTAAGCATAGTATTTTATTTTACTCACAGTGGCACCGAAAACGAAATAGCGAAGCAGATCAAAAGTCGCCAAAAGGCCAGCATTATTATTTTTTAAATGATAGAATGCATATGTTTTAATTTTTTTTAGATCTACGTGTAGGCGACCAAGAGATTTATTTGCAATATCAGTAAGGCATCATGCAGCCAACAGTATGCAACCCGGTAA
The DNA here is from genome assembly GCA_003260075.1 of Phallusia mammillata. Classification (NCBI taxonomy): domain Eukaryota; kingdom Metazoa; phylum Chordata; class Ascidiacea; order Phlebobranchia; family Ascidiidae; genus Phallusia; species Phallusia mammillata. The sequence goes on from QLIY01000689.1 coordinate 27,494, forward strand.
GTACAGGAAAAAACATCTAACTAGCAATTCGTACGATAAAAAAAGCATTTGGAAAAAAAAGTATTGGTCTTGATAGATTGCTTAGCGGGACAATTATGTATGTGGAAAATATTTTGATCTTTTTTACGGTTCGGGACCAGGTATTGTATAAGCAATGTAAAAACCCAAGTAATATGAAATGCACTATTCCAAACAGTTATGGCAGACGTACAAATAATGTGGGGGTTTAGATCAGGGGTGGAAAACCTTTTACCCGCCCAAAATGTTGTGCAATTCATGCAGCCTGCAGTAGTAGGTAGGTTTACCACCCCTGGTTTAGATCCTAAACATAACATATAAAACTACATATTATTGCTACTTTTCGTTTCCTGTAATCCCCAAAAAATATATATGTTGCAGGATATTCCCTACCAAGGCCCAATCGAGAACCTCAAGCCTGGCGTGATGATTATAATTAAGGGAACCAGTGGCAACGGACCTAAGCAAGTTTTTATTAGTTTGATAGTTCGTTGCTATATTTTTGATAATTCATTTTAAAAACGGATTAGTTCTCGCTTCGGCTTGTAAAGTTTTTAAGTTCAGAAGCCACAACGTTTATTGTTTAGGGTTTGGGCTGTTAAAACGTATTTTCACAAAACAACGGATTACAAAATTACTGCAAACGCTATTTTTTGTTTGCCTGATCTCACTGGATAACCTGCGGAACAGAGTTGTAATTCGGGGCGTGTTCGGGCTTACGTTTCTTTAAAAAACGGGTCCGATTTTACACTCTGTGTCAGTATTTTTTGTTAAATTTGACTAGCGAGGGTGCTAGTTGCTGAAACCGACCTAATATCGCTTGTGTGCGTAGACACCGCCTGGTACAGCTTAATATTTAATTTTACCCACGTTAGCGCAGTTAAACTGACTGCACAGGTATAGCACCACGTATCATAGGTGAGATTCGAAGGCAGATTTAAATGTCTGCTGCTGCTGACCTGTATAATTTGGGCGTTTTAATACAATAAGATTACAGGAGAACGTAGTGTAATTTGGACCTCTTAAGTTTAAACCTTCATAAAATTAAAAGTAGTCGTTAAAATAAAAGGTATAGTTTCTGCGATTCGTTAGGTTATGACGCTAAGTATTGCAAAAAGGCAATGTCTGGATATTAACGTGAAAAGAGTAAAAGGCATTTAATTTGTTTCGCCAAATGGTTCATACATCTGTTTTAACTTGTTTTGTGTAGACTTGCGTTTAGGCGCCGTAATACCAGTCGTGTTATTTACTTTATCAGCAAGGCATTATGCAGCCCACAGTATACAATCCGGTGAGTATAGTACAAACACATCTTGCCAACTTTGTGTGAACTTATTTTTTTAACTCTTTTTGTGCTTAAAACACAATCTTGACAAATCAAATAACTTTTGTATTTTGTAAACAGTGTTAAAAATCTTAATGATTGGAAATATACTGTTCCGAACAGTTTTGGCAAATGTACAAATTATGCCAGGTTATAAATTACATTCTAAGTCACAATAAACAAAAAATATTGCGATTTTTTTCCAATGATAATCTCGAAAGGCATTAATACGTTGCAGGCTATTCCCTACCAAGCCCCAATTCAGAACTTCCAGCCTGGTTTGATGATCACTATTCATGGAACCAGCGGTAACGGACCTAGGCAAGTTGCTTTGTTCTTATCTTCGGTTTGTGAAGTGTTTTACTGGCTGGTTGTTATATTTTTTAAGATTTGAATTTTGTATGGGTTTATTTTGCGTATAGATTTTTTAGATTAGGGATTATTAAAATGAGGTAGCACAATTTTTCATCAGCCACTCTGCAATGTTTAATGTCCAAGTTTATGCTGATTAAACGAACTTTCGTAAAATGACTGCAAAAGTCCTAGCAATTAATACAAAAGTATGCTGGCATCATAGTTTTTACCTACCTGTTGTCATTTCGGCACACCGGACAACCAGTTGGTATTTCGATTGAAGTGTTGTTACGCTTATAACCGTTACCAAAATCATAAAGCTCGCCTTGGCAAATGGATAAAGACACGGACGCCTTATTCTTTAAGCGCAAGTTATTATCTTTGTTCTTGTTATTTTGACGTTGGTTGTCATTGTAATGTATTTACCCTCAAGTCATCAACGACACAACACGCACACCTCGTGCAAAATACTTGTAATGACCTCAAGGGCAAAGCACGCGCTTATAAAGCGGTCGTTACGCTTAAGCGAACACACGTGGTGATACAAGACACGCATGAATAAACACAAATATATAACACTCCTCCCTACAAACAAATCCTAATTCTCAAAGCCATATCTGGTCGGCGGTTGTCGAGTTCTCGTGGGATAACGAGCATAAGAATCGTTCGACACACTGGAACGGCTATCAAAAGCATTAAAGTCGTTTGAAAGGTTGGGACGATTATCAAAAACAAAATCATCAAAACACGGCGAATTACATTTCACATTGCAACGAACATTATTTTCCGACATGTCAATAAACTGATTAGTGTGACGCTTCCAATTAAATTTGCAGTCTACACAGACAAGATAAGTCAGGGGCCCGAGAACTTTTTCTATAACGCCAATTGCCTAACGTTTACTTCGAGCACGATAATCCAAGGTTGCCATGTTTTGATCAACTTTAAATGTTCGTGGTGGCTGCCTGTGGTGCTTGTCGATTTGCTTTTCTATACACTTCTCAACTCTTTCTTCTCCCGCGGGTTGAACCAGATCTAGCCGTGTTCTCAAATTGCGCTTGAGGAACAGCTTGGCGGGGGACTCCCCTAACAATGCATGAGGAGCATTGCGATAGGACAACAAAAATCTTGAAAGTTTGCTTTTTAGGTTTCCAGGATCGTTTGCCATAGATTGTAAACGTCTCGAACTCCTGTGAAATAAATTGAAGACCGTTGTCTGAAACAATTTTTTCAGGAATACCGTTCCTTGAGAAAACGTTGCGAAGTTCGTCTATGGTTGCAGCCGCCGTGGTGGAACGCATCGGGATTACTTCTGGCCACTTGGAATAGGCATCCACGATCACCAAAAGCATGTGGTTTTCCACAGGACCTGCAAAATCTAAGTGAATGCGTTGCCAAGGTTTAACACAGGTTTGCCATGGGTGATATTTTACGATGGCTGGTGCGTTTCTGTTTTGTAAGCACCCCGAACAGTTTTTAGACAATTCCTCGATTTGTTTATCGAGGTTTGGCCACCAGACATAGTTTCGAGCGATTTGTTTCATCTTTACAACACCCAAGTGTCCGTTATGTAATTCCTGCAATATAGAAGACTTTAAACTTTCTGGAATAATCACCCTGGGTCCCCAAACCAAACATCCGTAATATGTAGATAACTCGTTTCTTCGATAATAATACGCCATGATGTCACTTTCCTGCACCCAATTGCCCGATGTCACACAAGCAAACACCCGTGACAAAATCTTGTCCGAGCGTGTGTGTTTAGCAATCTCATCAGCCGTTACAGGCAAAAAGTCAATCTGCTTGAAATAAAAACTGCTCGCAGCATCGCACGAAGTTTCAGTTGAGCCTTGCGGTAATCTAGATAAACCATCAGCATTGCCATGTTGAGTTGTACTGCGGTATTCTATGGAATAATTATGAGCGGACAAAATTAAAGCATAACGTTGCAAACGCTGTGCCGACATTACAGGAATGCTTCTTTTTGGATGAAAGATAGAAGTAAGAGGCTCATGGTCTGTCACCAGCGTAAAATGTCGACCAAACAAGTAAATGTGAAACTTTTGTACAGCCCACACAATAGCTAAAGCTTCTTTATCAATTTGCGAATAGTTTTTCTCGGACTTCGACAGAGATCTCGAAATGTATGCAATAGGTCGTTCACAGCCTTCTGGCATTACATGAGACATAACTGCTCCAATACCGTACGGTGATGCATCACATGCTAACCTAATTGGCAAATTTACATCATAATGTGTAAGAACCTTATCAGAAGCCATAAGTTTACGAGCTTTGTCAAATGACTGAGCGCATTCCAAGGACCAGTTCCATTTATGACCTTTCTCTAAAAGTTCACATAACGGATGTAAAAGGGTTGACAGATTGGGCAAAAATCGATGATAATAATTAACTAAGCCAAGAAACGAACGTAGCTGGGACACGTTCTGTGGGATTGGACAACTTGTCACTGCCCTAATTTTATCGTGCGATTTATGCAATCCCTCTTTATCTACCACATGACCACAAAATTCGATTCGATCCTTAAAAAACTCGCACTTGTTCGGATTGACTTTCAAGCCATACTCCGACAGTCGCTTGAGAACATTCCTAAGATTTTCTGTATGTTCTACATCGGTTGCTCCCGTGATTATCATATCGTCTAATAAACATTGTACCCCTTTCAAACCTTGCAGTACTTGATCCATAGCCTTTTGCCACAATGCTGGGGCTGAAGCTACCCCAAAAACTAGGCGGTTGTAACGAAAAAGTCCTCTGTGGGTATTAATGGTAAGAAAATGTTTACAATCGTCTTCCATGGTCATTTGCAAATACGCATTTTTTAAATCCAGTTTTGTAAAACAATTTCCTCCAGCCAACGTGGCAAATATATCAGTTACTTTAGGCAAGGGATATTGCTCTATGTTTAGGACTGGATTTAAGGTTGCTTTAAAATCTCCACACAATCTTACTGATTCATCCTTCTTCAACACTGGTACGATAGGGGTTGCCCACTCACTGTAAGGAACGGGTTCCAAAATGCCTTCAGATGTCAGCCTCTCTAATTCAGTTTCAACCTTTTGCTTTATGGCGTATGGAAGTGATCTTGCCTTGCAGAAAACAGGTTTTGAGTTAGATTTGAGATACAACTTTCCTTTGATTCCTTTTAACGTTCCTAATTTGTCATCAAATACCTCTAGAAACTCAACCAGCGGGCATTTAGTTACATCAAACTTCAAACAACTAAAACTTTCATGACTTCCAGATTTACAAAAAGCACGCAACCACTCACGACCAAACAACGTCGGACCATTTATTCCCACAACATAAAGTTTCAAGTGTAAACGAGTAGATCGGTATTCCACTGTAACTGGCAGAAACCCCAGTGGAATGATTCTCTTATTTGAATAAGTTTTCAAAACAATGCTTGTTGGTTCAAGTGTAGAGCCTTTAAACAAATTTTTGTAATCAGTCTCGGACCTTATAGACAGTGCAGACCCAGTATCTAACTCCATTACGACGGGTTTACCATTAATTAATGGTCGAATCACTATATTGTCATTTTCTGTTACACGAATGGAATTTAAACAACATTTTACAGGCACCTGTTGATCTTCGGAAGTAATGAAGTTAAATTTCTTCTTGCTTCGGTTTCTGCAAGTTTCTGCAATGTGACCTATCCTTCCACACTTGTAACACGTAGCACTTTTGACAAAGCAGTTGAATTCTTCATGACCCAAGCGACCACATCGACCACACGCTCTTCGTCCTTTTGGATTCTCATTCCTACTAAACTTGTTAACGGCCATGTCATTATTTCTCGTGGTATATGATAGCAGTATGGGCAGTATATTCACCCTTTCTTTCAGTTGAGTAGAACCAATGTTCTTTTGGTGATTTTGCTTAATTTTATGCTATGTTTCTCCACTTTGGTTATAAGTTATACCCGAAAACCCTACGTTACCTTTAAATGGTAAATAGCAGTTATGCCTTTGTGTTTCACCTAGGTTACTTTTATGACCCTCGCCACAAAAAATCTTGTTTGTGCTGGTGTGTGCTCGCATTTTACAACGTTTTAACGATATACATACGTATTTTCCGCCTTGAGGCGAACGCGCTTGGACAAACAGCAGTGTTTATCAACCGGTGGACCATGTCAATTGGTAGCAACTTTGCAAACAAACCACGGTGCTGAGTAAAACCTGCAAAAAACTCTTTTAATTTTATTCTTATTGATTTTGTTTTTAACAAACTGGACGATTGGTCTCAAGCCAAATGTTTACGAATAGTGGAATGAAACAGTAGGTAAAAACATTTTTTAAGCCATATAAAAAACAGACGACGTATACGGATTTGATTCCACGTCCTATGCAAGAATATAAACTTTATTTCAATTTTTTCCAGGTTTGGAGTTTCATTTCATATGGGACCAGGCGAGAAAGCAGACATCGCATTTCACTTTGCATTCCGTTTCGGGCAGCATGTGACCATTAAGAATAGTCGAATCAGAGGAGCGTGGCAAACGGAGGAGCGAGGTGGCAACGGTCCGTTCCCGTTACAGCGCAATCAAGGTTTTACGCTGATGTTTTTGCTACAGCATGACAGATTTAAGGTAAGTTTGTGTCCTTGTCTTCACACGATTTTGTTTTTTACACGATTTGGTAATTAAAAAACGTTCAAAAATTGGTCATAAATTAATTGTGAAATAAAATCGTTTTCGTTGTACTTTACTCAAATTAAGTGTTTCCAATTTGACTTTTTTCTAGTTCTTTTCTGCTTCTGATTTTCGTTGTTATAACGACGAAACGTTTTTATTCGATTTTTAAAGCTTGTCATTATAAATTATAGCAATTACGTTTTTTGATAACTCGAAAATGTGAATGTATTGCTTATTTATGCACGTTAAGCGATTTTTAAACCTTAACCACTTTTTTTAAAATTGCCATCGTTAAAAGTTGTTTGTTTATAAACTTCTATGATACCTACAAGGTCCACACAACATACTAGATTTAGGTAGTTTGGCAACTAAATTACGACGACCATTTTCGTTCAGATTGCCGTGAACGCAAAACACTACGCTGAGTTTTACCACCGTGTGCCTTACAATCAAATCAAAAACATGAGAGTCTGGGGCAAGGTGCAAGTTGCTCAAATACAGTATGGATTTGAGTCTGTAAGTCATGTTTAAAAAAATTGGCAACCTTGCTTACCAAACGCCCGTATTTGCTACAAACTGTTTTATTGTTAATGAATAATTTGTTAAACTACATTTCTTGCATAACATGCTCATCTTCACATCTTGGGAAGCCAGGCAAAGCATTTTTATATCTTGACACGTTGGCTCAGAGTTAAAGCGGGCACCAACCCGAAAGTAACCCCAGCCCGAAGCCGAATCGTTTTTAAGAAGCTCGTTTAAAGCCCGAAAGTATGATGGCATGAACATTAAGTTTCAGGGCTGTTAAACATTAGCTCATCCAGCAACTAGCTACTTGGCTATAGGCCGGGTTGCCATACCGTCCTTATTTCTACAATTTATCCTTATTTTAAGTGTTTAAAAAAAGTGTTAAAAATATTGTCCTTATTTGTAGGAATGTCCTTGTTTTTGACTTGAGCCCTTATTTTGTCTTATTTTTAACAATTACAAGTCGTCAAATCCTTGTATCCAGTAGAAGTAAGCCTAGACCTGAGCTGTTGTGAGATGCACAAAGTATTTTTTACTTGCAAGGAGTTGCTGGCAAAAACGATGCCATGTGATGTGTCATGGCTCGTATAAATGTAAAGTTTGTTCAAAAACATTTGTTTCGTTTTATATAAAAATTACATTTTTCAGTTATCCTTATTTTGGGATCCATGTCGATGGCATCCCTAGCTATGGGTAAATGTTATTAAAAAAATTACTGACACAGAATGTACAGTTAGGCCCAAATTAAGTTTGTTAAAAAATGTGAAGTTAGGCCCAAATTAAGTTTGTTAAAAAAACAAACCCAAATCCGATCTGAAAAGCCTGGTCCGACTAACAACTCTGCCGTGGCTGGAAGTTAAAACCTTTGGAGTTTTTAAAAAAATAACGAAAACTGAACTCCTATTCTAAAATCTATAGATCAGAATTAACCAACGTGATATAAACGTAAAACATATGCTTATTTTTTACAGTTTCATGGTTTATTGCGGGGGGGGGGCCTAGCTATGGGTAAATGTTATTAAAAAAATTACTGACACAGAATGTACAGTTAGGCCCAAATTAAGTTTGTTAAAAAATGTGAAGTTAGGCCCAAATTAAGTTTGTTAAAAAAACAAACCCAAATCCGATCTGAAAAGCCTGGTCCGACTAACAACTCTGCCGTGGCTGGAAGTTAAAACCTTTGGAGTTTTTCAAAAAATAACGAAAACTAAACTCCTATTCTAAAATCTATAGATCAGAATTAACCAACGTGACATAAACGTAAAACATATGCTTATTTTTTACAGTTTCATGGTTTATTGCCACCACTTTCACTTTACACAATGTTTGTTTTTCTGTTTAGGTCGTACCTACGGCTCCTCCACCTGCTGTTCCTAGTAATCACCATGTAAACCCGGTAAACACGTGTTTCGACAAGACTGATTAAGTGGCCATACTATGATCAATACGCTATGTGTATTCCAATACCAAATCATGTTATTTCTTGTACCAAAACGGCATTTTCCGCAACACCACAAAAATAAATATTACTTGCCATATCTTGGAAAGTTGCCCAAGAGCGGTTTATTTAATTTTTTCTAGTTTCTTATCTTTTGTCTAAGGTTGCTTAAGAAAATGCATTTATGTGCAAAACTACATGTGGAGAACATACCAAATTTTTTTTAGCTTTAGGGAAAAACGATCACACAAATTGCACTTTTATTTATAAAGTAAAAAGTATTCCTGTTTTTAGCCGATTGGGGTCCCGATTACATTTCCCTTTCCTAACATCAGAGATCACACTGTGGCTATATCTGGAACTCCATTACTTACTAGTAGCAGGAGGTAAGAAGTAGTGAACAACAACGCATTGGAGAAATGCTTTAGTAAATCCTTTTCAAACCGATTAGGTCATACATTTAGAAAACGACACGTCAGTAACTCGCTTTGACAACCAATTTTGTTTTACAGATTTATCATCAATCTCGAAAATGCGACAGGTGACATTTACTTCCACATGTCGTCAAGATTTCCCGAAGTCGCAGTGGTCAGAAACAGTCTTTTTTCCAACGCTTGGGGAAAAGAGGAGCGACAGTTGACAAGAGCTTTCCCGTTCGTTGCCAACCAACCTTTCCACGTATGTTGTTTATTGCGTTTTTTGTATGATAAGTATTTATTACAAAAGTCATGTAGATTGTAGAGAAAGGTTGAGGTCTTCGAACCTCACCGAAAAACAATATACTTCTTGACAAAGAATGGCAACCTCGCTGAATGAAAAGGGCAATCATATCATAGTAAGCCAGGTCTATTGAAGGCGTCACACAGAATCAGCCGGTCACCAAGCATTTACCATGTGGCAAGGCGTAGGCTAGAAAAATCTAGTTTATCGGGACTGGCGCTAGCAGCCGAGCTACACCGGCTCAGTGGTGAACCCGTCGAAAGTCGAGACAAAAGCAAAGTTACCTAGCTCGTATGTTGTATATGTCAGCTTCGTAGCAGGAGATCGCCAAATCGATCAACAATCAGTTAAGGTATGAATCCATAATTGGGATCACGCCTGAAGCATCGATTTCTATACGAGTATGCGGCGATCCCTTGTCTGCATCGATGTTTCAGGGCTGATCTCAGTTATGGATTTATATCCTAGTTAATTACTTTATCAATGTGTATACGCATTTCGACAAATTGCAATTTCTAGCTCCTAAAAAACGTTTCGGGTCTATAATTGGTCACGTTTTCAATTTCATTAAAAAACTGTTTTGTATTTCAGATTGAGATATCTGTGAATTTGCAACATTTCCGGGTGACCGTAAACAGCGTGCATTTATTCGACTACGTCCATCGTCGTAAACCTCTCATTCAAATGAACTGCATAAAAACAAGTGGCGACGTCAGAATTGCTTCCATCGACTTCCGCTAGATGGCATACTAGTGTGACTGCTTCCATGTGCCCTGGTCTTGGATGAAAATAATGTTTGCGTGTTTTGATATCTGATGTTTTGGACTTTTGATAAATTGACATGTACTGCGCTCTAACAGCATAACTGACTGGAAACCTGGACATATATGTGTAGTCTGGTGAAACGCTCGTCCAAACTGCAAGGAAACTTGTAAATAAATGATTTGTCAAAGTGCAGTCAAGCAGTGTCAATAGTCTCTGTTTGCCTTTGTAAAGTTTTTCCCATGTGTGGTAAAATAGGCACTAAGAAAAAAAGAGAATCCAATAACAGACGGAACTAGCGTTCAGAGGGAAGGTGGCGACCAAGCAAAACCCAATTTTGCCAGTCACTATGTTTGGAACAAGTGTAAAACGAACGCCATAGGATGCTAAGTAATTCAAATGCAAAATATAAACCAGGGTCGGCCTGATCATACTGCATCGATACCTACAACCGATGCTATGTGCAGTCTCGGTACTCTACCGGTAGTTTGACTCTGTCAGTCGTTGGCTCAAAAACGATTATGCGTGCTTGGTCTGTTTTTGTCCAATCTTTTGCAAAAAGTAGCTTTTTAAAGACTTTTGACTCGGTCGCCGAAGTATCACAATCTATTTCGTTTGTTGTTCGTCTCTGAAAACATGCGACAAAACAATTTGTCATAACAATAAATTTAACAATGGTTGGGTTTGTTTGTTGTTTAATTCGTTATGGTGATGGGATAAAAGGGACGTTTAAAAACAGCAGTAAAAATGATTCAGTTAGGAAATATAGCCTATACTCGGACATGTTATTGGGCCTTAAATGAAATGGTCACTTAACACTGCTTTGGAATGGTAAATGTACAACAACATCCAATAGTGACTACAAGCAACATACCTTGCAATCTTGACCAATGAATTGAAATAAAAAAATAATTTAACATTTTTGATTACAGCTTTGTTTGGGTGTCCTGTTACAACATGGACCAGCGCGAGCGAGAAACTGAACATACTTTTAAATGTGAATAATGCTTTTTTACATGTAGTCACTAAAGTATCAGGTATCGTAGCCAGTTGTTAAACTAAACCTAATGCCCACAGCCCCATAACATGTTGTTTTGAACTTTGTCAATTTTTGTCCATTGTGAATGTCTGTTTAAAGAACGGTTGTCAATCAACCTTTCGGGGTCATTCGGGCTTCTTAGAAACAATTATTGCTTCGGGATTCGGGCTTGAATTATATATATATGTTAGGGGTATAAAAAGCATCAAGTGCCGGAAGTAACAATTGTCCAATAAAACCTTCGTGTTCTGATTTAATTAAATCGGAACAGAAATAACATTTTTATTCTAATTTTGCTGAATCGCAATCAAACTGTCATTCCGTTCTGTTTTATCTATATCGGAATGGAAAAGTCCTTCCCGGTTCTGATAATTAAATCGAAATGAAAATGTTATTCCTGTTTTGATTTAGCTAAACCGGCTTAAAAATTATTTTTACAAACGGAGTCTTATACAAACCACTCTTACTTCCTGTACAATGCGAATTTCATTCAAATTTGTCAACGTATAAATCTGAGCGTATATAATTTAGATTAGTGGTTCTCAAACTTTTTAATTATATTTTGCCATTGTCTTTTTAATTATATTTTGCCACTTTTCCTTTGCCATTGTCTCAAGACTCGTGGTCTATAAAGATGAATAAGTGCCCCCTCTTGCCCTAAGTGACGGCGCTTATGGCTATTTGATGGTGAGAGGATTATTTAGGGCTGTACAGCAACTGATTCGATGATTGCATGCAGAAATTGTTCTCGGGCCGCACAAAAGCAACCGGCGGGCCACATGCCAGGGTTTGGACCACCCTGGTATAAAACATATCTCATAAAAAGCCTTGTCAGGCGCACGCACGCGGGAACATTTCTGAAGCATTCGTGCGGATCGTATTTCACCGTTCATGCTACACTCACAAGTATTTATTGGTTCGACAGGTGTATTGAAGACATTATACCAGGACAAGCCGGTTCCGTAAGCATGGTATTTAATTTTACTCACACTGGCACCGAAAACGACATAGCGAAGCAGATCTAAATGTCGCAGGAAGGCCAGCGTACTTTTTTTTAAATGTTTGAATGAATCTGTTTTAATTTTTTTTTATTTAGATCTACGTGTAGGCGACCAAGAGATTTATTTACACTATCAGTAAGGCATCATGCAGCCAACAGTATGCAACCCGGTAAGTACAGGAAAAAAATCTAACTATAGCAATTCGTATTATAAAAAAGCGTTTGGGAAAAAAAGTATTGGTCTTGATGGATTGCTTAGCTTGACAATTATGCATGTGGAAAATATTTCGATATCTTTTTTACGCTTCAGGACACCTGCTTAATAACTTCAGACTTTCTGCAATCTGGAATTGTATAAACAGTGTAAAAACTCAAGTAATACGAAATGTACTATTCCAAACAGTTATGGCAGACATACAAATAATGTGAGGGTTTAGATCAGGGGTGGGAAACCTTTTACCTGCCCAAAATGTTGTGAAATTCATGCGAGCTGCAGTACTATAGGTTGGTTTACCACCCCTGGTTTAGTTCCTAAACTTAACATATAAAACTACATATTATTGCTGCTTTTCGTTTCCTGTAATTTCAAAAAATATATATGTTGCAGGATATTCCCTACCAAGGCCCAATTGAGAACCTCAAGCCTGGTGTGATGATTATTATTAAAGGAACCAGTGGCAACGGACCTAAGCAAGTTTTTTTATTAGTTTGATAGTTCGTTGCTATATTTTTGACAATTCATTTTAAAAACGGTTTAGTTCTCGCTTCGGCTAGTAAAGTTTTTAAGTTCCGAAGCCGCAACGTTTATTGTTTAGGGTTCCTGCTGATAAAACGTATTTTCACAAAACAACAGATTACAAAATTACTGCAAACGCTATTTTTTTGTTTGTCTTATCACACTGGGTAAACCTGAGGAACAGAGTTGTAATTCGGGGCGTGTTCGGGCTTACGTTTCTATAAAAAACGGGCCCGATTTACACTCTGTGTCAGTATTTTTTTGTTAAATTTAACTAGCTAGGTTGCTTGTGTCAAAATTTAATGTGTGATATTTTTGCGTTGGTAAACGTACATTTTAAGAATAAGCCCACACGGGTGCTTTGAATGTCCGGTATGGCTGTCTTTGTAAATGTCGAAAACCAAAAATGTCTTGTCACGGCTGTAAGTTTACCATATGCATTAAATGAAAACCTCTTTCAGAGTTACCATTCTATGACATGGTGGGGCTGAATCCCCTCAGAAACTTTATTACATCCTGCTCCGACGGTTCTGGTATTTGGTAATTAAATAACATGCAACATTGAGTTTGTATGGGGGAAAGGAAACATCGGTGGCTTACGGAGACCGGCTGACTGTTATGTGCTTTAAACGGATATTAAGTACTTCCTGTTTGCGGCACTGACAATTAATTAAATCTTTTTGTCGAATCCTTAGTTTGGGGAAGGACATTAGTTTTGATCACTGATTTTGAAAATAACGGACTGAATGATTTTTTTCCCCCCCCCCCCCCCCCCCCCCCCCCCCCCCCCCCCCCCCCCCCCCCCCATTTATTTTAAAAAAAAATGGTTATGCGTAACATAATGCATGTGCACTACTTTATGCCTAAACTGATGCGGTCAAAACTAAAAAAAACATTTATAAATCAAGTAAGAGAAAGAGTTGTGTAACAATGGGACTATACGGACTTTGTTTCCACGTCCCAAGTAACAATTTGACCATTTTTTCATTTTCTTTAGGTTTGCAGTTTCATTTCACACAGGACCAGGCGAGAATTCCAACATCGCATTTCACTTTGAGTTCCGGTTCAGGCAGCAAGCGACCGTAAAGAATAGTCTGATCGAAAGAATGTGGCAAAAGGAGGAGCGAGATGACAATCCTTTCCCGTTGCAGTGCAATGAAGATTTTCAACTAATGTTTTTGCTTCAGTATGACAAGTTTAAGGTAAGCAAATATCCTTGTCTTCACACAGTTTAAGTTTGATTCTTTCACTAGTTTTTAAATAATATACGAAGCAACGAAATTAAAAGCAGATAAGTTATTTCAAGTAAAACAGTTTTACCACGTTAACACTCTAAGTTTCTTATCATTAGCTGCAGACAGTGCACACTGTTTTTTTTTTTTTCACGGGATTCGAACCCAGAACTCTCCCGGGGACGAATCCAGATCAGGGTTTTTTATGTCTGTACATGGGTCAGGCGCGCCAGACCGTTCGGCCAAGTTCCGACCTATAAGGTCTCATCAGTGCAGCTGGTGACGAAAGATCGGCCGCATTGGCTAGTGTAGCCATCAAACGGCACTCCAGTTTGTGGTGAGCAACAGGGTACAACCCCATACATCATCCAGTCTGTGCGATGCCACAACAGGGCATACTGCACAAATGAAACTGGCTCACAAACAGTGTGCACTGTCTGCAGCTTATCATTTATTGGCTCATATGCTTTTACTTTCTTATTATTATTTTCACAAAATAGTACCTTCTTTGATTGTATTTTTGATGTTGCACACGTCCATACAACGTTTAGGAACAATTAATTAAGGTCTTTCGCTGCCCCGCACGCACAATCTTTGTGTTACAATCCAATTTCGTTAGATTTAAGTACAAATAATATAAACTTGAAACTTGTAACACCAAACATTTAAAAACACTTTCGTTTAGATTGAGGTGAATGAAAAAGACTATGCTGAGTTTAACCACCGTGTGCCCTACAGTCGGATTGAAAACATAAGAGTCTGTGGCGAGGTTCAAGTTGCTCAAATACAGTATGGATGGAAGACTGTAAGTCGAGTTAAAAACGTTTTTGCAACTGTGACCTTAACCAGCAAATACCCGTTTTGCTACAAACTGTTTGATTGGTAATGAATCATTTGTAAAACCACATATCTTGTCATACCCACCTCAACACATTGGATTAGAATTGTAAGTCAGGCCGGGCTTTTCGGGCCGGGTTGTTTTTTAACAAACAACGGGCTGGATTTGGGCCTGATCTGAGTCAACATTACCACGTCAAATTTAACTACCAAAGTAGCCAGTTGCTGGACCTGGCCTAATGTCAAACAACCCTTAAACGCCTTGTTCGATACCAACTGTATATTACTGTCTATTGTGTTTGTTGTCTTGGTCTTTCCTGAAGCTTCAATGTATATATAGGCATGTCAATCAAACTTTCGGGCCTAAACAGGAACGATTCATAAAAACGATTCGGGTTCGGGCCGGGTTTCCGGCTTGTAATTTCGGCTTCGTGCTCTAGTTTTAGGCGCATTTATATCTCTGCCTCATATTACAAGGACACATAAAAGATGGTCTAAGTGTTTCGGGCTCAAACATTGGCTTGCTAGTTGAAAGACACCAAACAAGTTCGAAAATACCAGCAAAAATCTAAATTTATTTTGCTCAGATGCGAAATTGTTACCAAACGTGGCATTTAGGCGTAAAACATATGCTTATTTCATACAGTTTTATGTTGATTCGCTGTTACTTTCACTTAACTCAGTATTTATTTTTGTGTTCTAAGGATGTACCTATGGCTCCACCTGAGGCAGGCTATCACCATGCAAACCTGGTAAACACACTGTGATTCAACATAACTTAAAATCACGTGGATCTACTACAATGATACGCTTTGTTTACGTGCCCCATATTCTTTTGTATCAATAATGTAGTTTTAGCACTAAAACTCCACTAAAATCGATATATTTCACGTACTATAACAAAATCTTGGAAAGCTAACTAAACCCTTATTTTACTTGTTATGGAAAATGTTAGTTGATCTATTAGTCTACTTTGTTAAATAGGCCTACATGTATATGCAATAAGTACATGCAAAACGTAGGGGTAGAAAACATGGCGAAACATCTATAAAAAAATGAAAGCATTCTGGCAAACCTACCCTGAACTTATGAACTTAATTAGATTGGAAATGTCATCGCTAAATGCTATTAAAACAATATGTAACACCTACATAACCGGTAAAAAGCATTTGTTGTTAGCCGTTTGAGCCCCTGGTTACATTCCCGTTTTCTAACATCAGAGATCACGCTGTGATGATAGCTGGGATTCCATTTCTTACATGCAAGAGGTAGGGAATAGTATACAACAAGATGTTCATCACCTTAACGATCTTGCCTACAAATCATTTCATAAACTTAAGTTTTAGACCCAATTTGGGTGTGAAAAAAACCATCAAACCGATTTTGGTCATAACAAGTAACACTGTCTTTTACAGATTTATGATCGATCTCAAAAACGAAAAAGGTGGAATTTTCTTCCATATGTCGTCAAGATTTCCCGAAAAAGTAGTGGTTAGGAACAGTAAATTCTCCAATGACTGGGAGCAAGAAGAGCGACAGTTGACCAGAGCTTTTCCGTTCGTTGCCAACCAACGATTCAACGTATGTCATTCATTATATTTTTTGTCGTAGATATTAACTTGAAGGACCATCTTCGGAAAGGTTTAGGTCTGGAATTCAAAGCTCACCGAACCCCCCCCCCCCCCCCCCCCCCCCCCCCCCCCCCCCCCCCTTTTGACAAAAACTGGAAACCTTACTAAAAGATAAAAATACTGTTTTGAAAAAGAATTGACAAGCTAAACAGGTCTCCAGAATCAACTTGTATATGTTTATTGTCCAGAAAAATGGACCTGATCTGGTGGGATTAGAGCCATCAACCTTTGGCTTAACAGGCAGCCAAACCATGTACTTTTTGCATTTTCAACTATTACCCAATGTGTAAACGCGTTTGAACCTGTGCATGCATAAAACCTCGAGTTTTGAAACAAGCAGCGTTAACTATTTGGAAGAGCAGTATAAATTGGACTGGCTTTTAATTTTTACTTTGTTTTAGATGTAGATATTCGTTGGATCGTGTGCCAAATTGGTTCATTCGATATACTCATGCAAAGCCACAAAAAAAACAAATTTGGTTAGGGCCGAAAACTTCGGGCCCGTTTTTAATTTTGATTCAGCAAATTGTTTTGCGTTTCAGATCGAGATCTTTGTGAATTCGCAACATTTCCGGGTGAGCGTTGACGGCGTGCATTTATTCGACTTTAACCACCGCCGGAAACAGCTCGGTGAAATGAACTCCATACGAATCTTTGGTGACGTCGTAGTTTCGACCATCGACTTCCGCTAGATGGCGTAATAGTGTGACTGCATCCATGTATAAAGTTGATGATAAAAAATTTGCTTACGGCTTTTAATACTTGACATTTTCGGCGTTTGCTAAATTCGGATGTACAGCATGAACGATTTAATACTTGGAGATATATGTTGTGTATACAGTCTAATACTTTCCATGGCCATTTGCGACATGGACTGGGCCATAAGAGACGGACATACAGTGGCCATGGAAACGAAGTATAATACGGTCTGCTGCGACGCTCGTCAAAACTGCCAGAAAATCTTGTGAATAAATGATTTTAAATGCAGTTGCAATTAGTCGCTGTTGTGATTTTAGTGTTAAGTTTCACTTATAATAGAAGCATGCTTTTCATTAGACTAAGGAGAAAAGGGAATCATAAACACAAATTGTTTGCAATCACAGTGATAGCCCCAAAGAACATAAATCACAGCTATAAAGCCCAAAGCAACTAACTTAACCGATAAATGTTAGCAACGTATAAAGTACCGAAGTACCGATGGTATTTAAACACACAATCTGAAAAGACAGCAAGGCGGCAATATGTATTGCCCCCCCCCCCCCCCCCCCCCCCCCCCCCCCCCACGGTTGAACTTTTGAAGTAAAACAAACACGATTTAAGCGAACAAACGAACTTTTCAAATGCAATAAAAATAGGGACTTTCACCTACAGGACGTCCTCCGATTTGATACGCAACAGTGGCTTTGTCACTGCGTCAGGTGAAAGCTTTCGTTCTTCCTCGAAAACGTCATCAGCCTGACTCGACAGCGGCATTTCGGTTCGGGGATTGGAGCTTGGAAGTTCGGCCGACGGCTTTTTGGTCTTCGGTTTCCGGCGAATTGATCCAACAGGTGTCGAGATGTGAAAGGTGGAGGTACTGAAGAGACGTCTGGTCTTCTTTACACAAGGACACTTGGCCCGTAGTTTTCTGGCAATTCAATATAAAATTAGTAAAATATGAATCTGATTGCATTTTAACTTACTCAACAAGCCTGCTAATGCACTGTACTTCCTCGTTTGGAAACAAATATTCCGTTTCAAATTCCTGACGAATGTGTTTCACTTGTCACCTCTTAGTGTATCGCATTAAACAATCCATCTAGCTATCAAACTCACAAACCTACCTATTTTAATGTCTTAAAAACGGTTTTAATCACGTTTCTGGAAATCTTGCATCTCTTGGTAGCAAAATCTTTGAAACAGCATCCACAAAATTAATTCCACTCCAACTCAAATTTTGCACACCTGTCTGTTGCTCAAGTATATTCAGAAATCTTATTCCACAGCGCTTGTGCTGATGACTTCAATTTATTTTCAAGACACATAACCTTATACATATTTTTATGATTCTTTTTTATACCATCTGACTGTTTACACCTTTAAAGCTATGGACTAACCAATGCTAAATCCAAGTTTTAAATTCACTGCGTTTTACTAGAGTTTGCTTAAGAAATCAGACAATGAAATATTGTTTGCGCCGACGAAGAAATACGAGAAAAAATACTCTCTCCCTGCAGAATCAATGTTTAACTGTTTTAAACTCCTCACATGATATCCTGGATCAGAAAACACTATCAATAGAAATTCTATTCCTGCTGAGACCATACAAAGATCACATTACGTTTATCTGTATTTACTGCTACAGTTAACTACAAAAAAAACTTGCACCTGCGATTAATTGCAATCTTACTGTTGCAAATAAAGTTGCTTACCTGTAACGCTGTTTGCAATTCTCTCTGTAGTGGGGGTTGAAGAAAACGTACACGATTGGGTTGAACAATGGAGAAAGAAATGGCCCAAAGAGAGTTATAATTTCTATTGCTTCTGGTACGTAAATAGCGTTGTAGGTGGACGGAATCACTTGAATTAGTTTTCGAATCTAAAAAAATAATTTCGTGAAAGTTTTCTTCGTGCCGAATAAAAAGCCGATTCGAGGAAAGCGTTTTCAAGTTGAGTTGCAATTTCTATTTGTATTTTAATTTTCCACGTCAATCTAAGTTTTATTTATCTACAAAGGTGTTGTGTTTCAGATGTGTTATATTGCATATTTGCTAAACGTTTGTTTACTAGCTTAAAAAACATTATTATGCAACTATTTATAAATAAAACTTATATGTATATACCAGACGTCTAAAACTAAGAAGAACCCTTTTGTTTTAAATTCACTCATTATAGTTTGTTTTACGATAAATATATTGTGCCCATTAAACATAGAAAACGTCATGCTCACAAAATTTCGACAAACACTTAGTGATACATAAAGGAAAAATTCCTCCCTTGGTTAGGTATCACTTGTCCTGTTACGAATAGAACACAAAACGACAAAATTTCATTGCTTACCAAAAACGGCAGGTAAAGAACGACAAAGACCATGCAGATGGCTGTGGTCATCTTGGTAATGCGGCTTGCGCTCTTGCGCACCATGCGGTGTTTCTTGCGCTTTTCAGAACTCCGCCTGGTTGAGCCGCGCGCGTTAAAAGGAAAAGGAAAGAATGACGATGTTGAAGAATCCCCCCCCCCCCCCCCCCCCCCCCCCCCCCCCCCCCCCCCCCCCCCAAGCGACGCTTTGACGCGTCACTCTGCAAAAAAGTCAATGTAGGCATATGAGGCATTGAAAATAAAACTGTTTGTGAATGCATTAGATTCAAGTTTACACAAACATTAAGTCATTCGATGTTAAGATTTGTAAATGTATGTACACACATATGGCTTTACCAACATCATGAGTATCTTATTCAAAGATCAATGGTAAATGACCTAATGTGTTCATGGTTTATTGAAGTTTTCATCCACCAAGCAACAAACTAGCTGATTCCTTTTGTTAGGTTAATGTACTAAGTTTTTAGATCGCTTACGACCAGTTAGGCAATTAGTTTACTTAAAACATAGCGTTATAATGCAATTGTCTACGCATGCTGATAATCCAAATTTAAAAATTGCTGGTCGTAATGGTTTGGCGCAACGTACGAATTTCATGATGTCAACCTTTTTTTCCCTTTATGGTTTTGCGACACATTAGCAAATCGTAATAACGGTAATTGTGAATGTTAGTAGATGAATTGATTGATAGATTTTTTGTTGTCAGTATTTGACATTTCTATGACCTTCAACCTGTGTCGCCCTAAAACATGACGTCATGAGGATGCAGCTAATGGTTGCACGATCATAGCGATGACGCGTTTTCCTGTTATCGTTAGGGAGACTTGTAACTTAGCAGGCGGAAGCCCATGTAAGTAAGCACGGTAAGGGTTACTGATGGCCAACTTGGTACTGCTGTGTCTAAGGTGCAGTGGCATTGTATAGGATTTTTTCGTGTCGGTTTGTGAACAATCTCTGTATGTTGTGCAAACAGGTAATGTGTGATTTTTTATCGCCTGTTAAGTTTGCTTGTTTATACGCACCAGTATATACGCCACTACTATAGATTCCAAGGCAAAATATTTTTTGTTATCAGTTCAAGAAAAAGCTGTATTTTAAATACAAACCTTCAACTTAAAGCCAATAACGCACTTTCCCCTAAAACCCGTTTGCATTTGTATACCGGGTTTGTGCAAATGAATTTCTAATCAAATGCAGGATAATAGCTTTTATCACGGTATAAGCTAGGTTAAAAGCTTATTGCACAACCTGCGCCCACAAGATACGGCCGCCGACTTGTTTGTTACAACTCAAATCTGACCTATGTTAAAAAAATTCTTTATAATTATTTTGATCAGAAACTTGAGCAAAAATTTTTTTTTCGTCGAAAAGATAAATGATATTCAGATCATACCATGACATTTTGCGTAATTTTTAGTCCAGCTGATTCACCGGCAATCGTGAAAAGATAGAGAGATTTGTGTGATTGAATAAAAAGGTTTTGCGCCTCTGGCTTAAATTTACTCGCAAAAGTTTACTGCTTCACTATAGTAAACGTCACACACGTACCTCGTCACTTGACCGCGTGCCAGCCGAAAATCTCCCGGAGTCATTGTCGGCATGTTTCACTGAAACAACAAGGACACCGTGATTTATCGCAGCCCAACATGAATATAGTAATATCCTCTTCTGACAACGCTTATAGTATCTAAGCAAGTGAAGGTCCATATTTCTTCACTGCATATTTCCGAGAGAAAGCTTTTTGTATTTTAGCAAAGAACATTTACTACATTTTGAATTTCAATTATATTTCTACGTATCGTTTAATAAAAAAAGTAAGGGGCCTTCTAAATTGAGTTGGGGGCTTTAAAAATTGACACATACATCACCACCACCGCAAATATCTTGGTACTGGACTTCAAAATGTGCATTACTTTGCTTTGTAGTAGCCACCAATAAACTCATGGCGCACAACAATGCCACAATAGTCATTTACATACAAGAAGTGACTTAATTTTTTCCATGCATTGAATTTAACTTTGAATCGTTTAGTCCAAAGCATGCAAAAATATCATTTGTTTACCTCCTGGGTAACCGAGTACTTGCCGCAGTAAGGTGGGCGTCTGTGGTTTACTGACTGACACAGCAGGAAAAACTGTCTGCAGGATGTTGTCGGCACTTGAGCTTCTTACGAGGGAACGGGGACGAGAGGCTAAAGCGAAAAATACATGCTCTAAAGTAAGTGTTTAAATTATGATGGCCTTTTTAAATAAAATGTAAATTTATCAAAAAAGATCTGACTATTTTGTAATTTGCTAAAATCTTTTTGGAAAGACAAAAATGCTTTCAAAAAACCATTTCAAAAGTTTAAAGCATTCATTATTAAATGTGCCCCCCCCCCGGTCGTCGTAATGCGTCAATGTATTCGACTTTGATTTTGGCAAAAACTTTTTCTGTTTTATCAATTTGCAAAAAACTAAGATATTTCATGTTAATATGCAAATTCTTCATGCAAAGTGCGAACAAAATTTAAAAAAATCAAAAAATCGCCAAAAATGTCTCATGAAGCAAATCATAATAACGTTAACTGTGAATGTTAGCAGATGTGAATGTATGAATCAAGTGATAGATTTTTTTACATGTTATCAGTGTTTGACATCTCTATGACCGTCAACCTGTGGCGCCCTAGCATGACGTCATGAGGATGCGGCAAATGGTTTCACGATGATAGCGATGACGCATTTTCCTGTTATCGTTAGGGAGACTTGTAACTTAGAGGCCGGATGCCCATGTAAGAAAGCACGGAAAGGGTTACTGATGGCCAACTTGGTACTGGCTACTGTGTCTAAGGTGCAGTGGCATTGTATAGGATTTTTTCGTGTCGATTTGTGTACAATTTCTGTACGTTGTGCAAACAGGTAATGTGTGGTTTTTTATTGCCTGTTAAGTCTGCTTTTATACGCACCAGTATATATGCCACTACAATAAATTCCCAGGCAAAACATTTTTTGTTACCGCTTCAAGAAAAAAACTGTATTTTAAATACAAACCTTCAACTTAAAGCCAATAACGCACTATCCCCAAAAACCCGTTTGCATATGTATACAGGGTTTGTGCACATGTAATATAATTAAATGGAGGCTAATGGCTAGTATCGCGGCAAAAGCTTCGTTATAAGCTTAGTGCACATCCTGCGCCCACAAGATACAAGCCAATGCGGCCACCGTCTTGCGACTTATTAACTTAGTATTTTGACCAGAAACTAATGAAAAAAGGTTCTTTTCCTCGAAAAGATAAATGATATTCAGATCACATCAGGACATTTTGCGCAATTTTGAATCCAGCTAATACACCGGCGATGGTTAAAAGATAGAGATTGAATAAAAAGGTTTCCTCTGGCTTGAATTTACTTGCAAAAGTTGATCGTCGACTAGTTCACTACGGTCAACGTCACAAACACGTACCTCGTCACTTGATCGGGTACAAGCCGAAAATCTCCCGGAGTCATTGTCGGCATGTTTCACTGAAACAACAAGGACACCGTGATTTATCGCAGTTCAACATGAATATAGTAATATCCTCTTCTGACAACTGCAATATTATCGGTTAAACTGCAAGTAGAGTTTTTTTCACTGCATATTTCTCAGACGGAACTTATGTATTTTATCACAGCACACGTACTGTTTCTTTTTAAAGTTTAATGTAAAAGTAACCGGTCTTGTGAATGGATTGCGAGTATATCGTTGGATCGTTTACATGATGATGCACGTGCACCATCACTAGTATTTCGATACTGGAAATTAAAACTTTGCTGCAGTGCTGTAGCGGCCACCAATAAACTTATGGCGCACAACAATGCCATAATAGTCATTTACATACAAGCAGTGACTTATTTTTTTCCATGCATTGAATTTAACTTTGAATCGTTTAGTCCAAAGCATGCATAATATTGTTTGTTTACCTCCTGGGTGACCGAGTACTTGACGCAGTAAGGTGGGCGTCTGTGGTTTACTGACTGACACAGCTGGAAAAACTGTCTGCAGGATGTTGTCGGCACTGGAGCTTCTTACGAGGGAACGGGGACGAGAGGCTAAAGCGAAAAGAAAAATGCTGTAAAGTAAGTTTTGAAATTACCCCCCCCCCCCAGTTGCATCGGGATAGTGAATGCAAAGGGTATTATATGTTGAAATAATTTTTTTTTAGAACAAAACCCCCCCCCCGACTATTTTGTAATTTGCTAAAATCTTTTTGGAAAGACAAAAATGCTTCCATTTCAAAAGTTTAAAGCATTCATTATTAAATGTACGTTTCATAACGCTGCACATAATGCCACAAGCGACGCACGTTAAGAAAACATTTGTCGTTGGATATGTAGGTTTGTTCGATAAAGTGTTTTCTTACCAACTAAACATTAGGTATATTTTAATAAGAAAACAAAAAATACGAATGTAGTACAATCGAGTACACTCACTCCTCTAAGTAAAGTCTGCATAAAAATTATCGCATACATAATTTTACCTGTCGAAAGTCGCTTTTGTTTCTTAGGTGTCGGCCACTCATTGTTTGTATTTCGAAAAATGAGGGGTGAAGGAGGTCGCGGGTTTAGGGGGTCCAGAGCGGGTGGGGTAAGTAGTCGACTGGTGGCCGTTTGGGGCGTGCTGGCCTGGGGTCTACGCCCACTTCCGGAACTCGTCTTTGCTCGGGGTAAAGGTGTAATAGGTGGGGTTAGGGTCGTAGTGGGTGTGGGGGTATTACGGCCAAATCTGCCGCTATTTGTGCGCGGTTTGGACGAAAGACTGTTTGTGACCTCACTCGCGCTGTCCTTGTCGATTTTGGGGATGTTAAGGGGTGGAGGTCGAGACTTGGACATTCTTTTTCGAAAGACTGAGGGTGACGGGGTGATGGCGGGTTGGAGTGAGGTTGGAGTTTCCTCGGCCGCTGACATGTCTAGGATGTCATCAGCGCTCTTGTGCAATCTGAAAACGAGCATTTTTAACAAAAGAAAACGTATATTTCGCAGTTGCATCGGGATAGTGAATGCAAAGGGTATTATATGTTGAAATAAAAAAAATTTAGAACAAAAATTTTGTTTCGCAAATGATCTTTTGGTAAGACAAAAATGGTTGTAATTGCATTAGCAGCTTGGTAAATTTAACATGCGAATAACCGGATTCGTTTCAAAAACCTATACCTATACACCCGAGAAAAATAACATGTTGCGGATACAGTATTTTTGTTTAAAATTAACAAAATTTGTCATCGAATAGTCGTTTTAGTTGTTTCATCGCATTACCTTTAAGAATATTTTTGCCCATATTATTTTCATGTGTGTAGCTAAGTCCCTGCATAAATGCTACAAACATTGTCATGGACACAAAGCAAATGAGGGGTATATGTATACATATAGTGACAATGCTTACTTTTTGATAATAGATCTTCTGACAGACGACCGTTTTGACTTCTCGTGCAAACTTCTCATTTTTTTCATTTGGGTTTGTCGCTTGCGTATCTGTAAGTTGCAATTAATTTGCTAAATTCTTTTTTGGTCGACGTATATGCAACTAAAAGCGTTGGATTGCCTTGAAGTACGCTTGTTAGTTTTTAGTCTAAAAAAAGCCATTACTGGGAAATCATAAAACGCCGGACTCATTGAAGGCGTTATACCGGTACAAGTTGGCCTTCCAAGCAATTTTATACGACAAGGCATAGGCTGCATTACGGGAAAAGGCATACTGAGTGAAACCAAATTCAAATCATGCATGGTTATGCTTTGGTTTAGAAATGGTCAAAACATATTTTTCAACCTACCTTAACTACAATCGCAATGTTAGCCGCAAGCAAAATCAGTAGAAGAATTGTGTTCACCAATGCAAGTAGAAGATTAAACGCTCGGTATTCTATGCCCCATTCAAAAGAACATCCCCCCCCCCATTTGTCATCGAATAGTCGTTTTAGTTGTTTCATCGCATTAACTTTAAGAATTTTTTTTGCCCATATTATTTTCATGTGTATATATATACTAAGTCCCTGCATAAATGCCACAAACATTGTCATGAACACAAAGCAAATGAGGGGTACATATAGTGACAATGCTTACTTTTTGATAATAGATTTTCTGACAGACGACCGTTTTGACTTCTCGTGCAAACTTCTCATTTTTTTCATTTGGGTTTGTCGCTTGCGTATCTGTAAATTGCACTTAATCTGGTAATTTCTTGCTTAAAGTATCTGCAACCAAAAGTTTTCATTGCTTTGAAGCACGCCTGTTAGTTTTCGGGCTCAAAACACCCCCCCCCCCCCCCCCCCCCCCCCCCCCCCCCAGCGAGTGTTCACTGCAGCTCGCATCGTAATTCAAAATCATACATTTTTACAGCATTTTAAGTTTCGCCCTGTGCCTAACCCTATGAAATTATTATTGCCCCCCCCCCCAAAATAAAAGCCATCATAGAGAGCCAGGTCTAATAAAGGCGCTATACCGAAACAAGCCGGTTTTCCAAGCATTTTGGGCTAAGAATAAGCTACATTACTGGAAAAATGTACTTGATAAAAGCAAGCAAAAACATGGTCATTCTATTGTTTAGCAACGGTTAAAAGGCATCAAAATGTTAGTTTTCAACCTACCTTAACTACAATTGCAATGTTAGCCGCAAGCAAAATCAGTAGAAGAATTGTGTTCACCAATGTAAGTAGCAGATTAAACGCTCGGTATTCTATACCCCATTCAAAGGAACACCCCCCCCCCCGTTACTGCAAGTACTGCATACTTCGTCTGTGTAAAAACATAACAGTGCATTATCTTTAAGTAGCAGTAGTTAGGACAGGGGCTCAGCACAATTTTACAGAATTAAAACTATTACATCCCTTGTTTTCAGCTGTTTAAATCATTTGGTACAAACCAATTACACACAATAAAGGTGGCACGCTATGCCATTAACGTTTTGATATAACAAGTAAACTGGCAAAAAGTGTTTAAAAAGTTGCCGACCCTTACTGTTGGGAGATATAAGTTGTTACTGTATCACCCCCCCCCCGTAAAAAATGTAACAGTGCATTATTTTCAAGTAACAGTATTTAGGACAGGGGCTAAGCACAGTTTCACAGAACTAAAACTATTACATCCCTTGTTTTCACTTTGTTGTAATTTCATGGTACCAAAAACGCAGAGTACAAATACGACTCCATATGTCTGCCCTCTAATTGCTGTTCAAATCAGTTGGTACAAACCAATTACACACAATAAAGGTGGCACGCTATGCCATTATCGTTTTGATATAACAAGTAAACTGGCAAGGGTTGTTTTAAAAAATTTGCGGCCCCTAATTGTTGGGTGGCAAAAGTTGTGACAGTACAAAATATTTAGAGAGGGTTCACTGCAATTACTCGCATCGTAATTCAAAATTATACACTTTTACAGCATTTGAAGTTTCGCCATGTGCCGAACCCTATGAAATTATTATTGGGATAAAATTAACACGGTGATTACATCGCACTCAATCAAACTCTAAGCGGTACAATCAAAGAATGCGTGTACAAGAGTAGTTACGAGAAAATAAAATCCTAGGCATGATTTTGTAAATTTTCATACACTCAGTGGTAGACTACACGCTATACACTTTTTTGACTGAAAACGTATTTGTCTTGTAATAAAAGAAACATCTGTCGCAAATTTCTCTTGCAAGAAGAAAGTAGGTGATAGAAATGTATGTGTCTCTTTGAATTTGTATGTTCACAAGACTAAACTTTAAATTGGCAATCCTGCCTTTAAGTAGGCCTAGTATGTCATTTTGCAGCCTTAATTTAGAAGTAAGCTAACCCATCGACTTTCAGGTTGCAGCATTGTAAAACTTTGTGTTTATAAAGGAATTATCACCATGGCAAGGCTAAAACTTTCTAATGGGTGGGTATAAAGATAAGGGCCGTATTTGCAATGTAAAAATACGTTGTATGACACATACCTTAAGGTAGGGATGGCCTTTATACCAGACATGGAAGTAAACAGCTACCGCTCGATCAATGGCCATAATGATTGCTACCAGAGGAGAAAACAAGGTACTGGTGGCAAACAGGTAACCACTGAAGTTGCACAAAATCCGGTTTGGTGCACAATCTCCCGGCATAAATATTGGGAACAAAAACAGGACGACACACTGCATAGAAAAAAATTGTTGGATAACAATAAAAAAAACATTAACAAAAAATATTTTTTCTAACACCCCCCCCCCCCAGGTAACCACTGAAGTTGCACAAAATCCGGTTTGGTGCACAATCTCCTGGCATAAACATTGGGAACAAAAACAGGACGACGCACTGCATAGAAAAAACATTAACAAAAAATATTTTTTCTAACATAGGAAAAAACATGTTGGATAGGGTTTCTTATTCTGTTGGGTCGATTTTTGCGTCAGCGACATCAATTACGAGTTTAATGTAAATATGGAGCCAGGAAACGAAATAAAGATGATAAATATTTATGTGTGTCAAAACTTTTGACGGACTCACTTCGCTCGAGATTAAAAGACACTCGTTTACAGATTAAAAAAGTAGTTCATATGACGCTGTTTGAGTGTTTTGTGAATACTATATAAATCTGCGTCAGTGAAGGCGCAAGATGGCCTATGAAACCTTCAAGCTATTCTAGAGTTCCATTCCAACCTACCCTGTCTCGATATTATCCGGTACTAAAAAATTAACCCATTCATAATTTTGCTTCCTGGACGTCAACCTTTTATAGTGCACTGGACGCACCGCTTAGATCACGTAGTCCTTATTTAAACTTTAAACCGGCCTGGATGTGACGTGCGCTATAACAGGATAACTTATTTTTTACACTAGAAATTAGAGCATGTAGACTAAAAAATAGAATCAAAATTAAGAAGTGAGTAGCTTTCAGACACAATTGACCAAGTTTAATTTGCCCAAATTTGTTTGTTACAATTGTATCAGAACCAAATTATACTCTACCATGTTTAAACAAATTATCATCGTACAGGCCTTGCGCTTGCTTTACAGCAGGGGTGTGCAACCTTTGTCATTGTGGGGACAAATACAATTCCCAAGATCATATCGCGGGCCGCATTTATATAACACAAAGTGATTTTCCTTCGTTGCATACCAAATATGCTCAACTACAAGTAAAATTAACATATGATTCTAACTACATATTAGCAGGTAGCAGAAAAATAGCAGCGGGCACATTAATCTGTTTCCCCCCCCCCAATATATAATAGTTGGACTCGTTTGTCAGTACATTTGAAATCCAAGCAACTCTGCCGGCCACACAACCTTGAATCAACAAGCCGCAGATTGCACACTCCTGCTTTAAAGGGTAAAATTAGGTCCTTAACGCAGCCGAAAGAAAACGAAACATTTGATCAAGAACGTTCAACAATAACGGCAACCGTTTGCTTTAAAAACTGCAAATAGTATTGGTTTACCTGCAGAATATCAAGCAAGTTCAAGGTCCGAACGCAGCCGAAAAGAAACGAAACGTGCTTTCCTCTGACATTGGTTGATATGCTGAAAACGATAACCGAGGCAGCGATGTTGACGAACAGCATGAGCAGTAGGATAACCTGAGGTAAAAAAGGAAAGATTACTTAAAACACAAAAACGATTTATTCATCTTAAGTGCATGTTAAACAACACTGTCTCGCAAAATTCAAGCCCAAAATGATAAAAAAATCAGAAACAAGCAAGTTGCCTAAATTTCTACCACACGACTAATGTGTCTGAAAAAGTTAAATTTGTTTTCTACTCGGTTTCGAATTTTATTATGGATAAGAACATCAGCAGGTTAGCAAAGACGCTGGTGGCGTTATAAACAAGATCCGTTCCAAAGGTCGAAGCAAGTGTGTGACATAAAATTTTGCTGCACTGTTCAATCTATTGCTTATGTTGTTTACGCCTACGCAGGGTTAGATGTCTTAACGAAAAGTTGGGGTTCTTGTACGTAAAGGGTAATACAGGACATCCTCTATAATGCAAAAAAAGAAAACGACTGGCTTATCCGGCAAAGCGCCATGAGTAACGCTATATGCACTAAACGAAAACATTTTACGATGTATGAAACTTAGCCAGATTGTGCCCGACAAACTTACTTATTTACTACATTGCTGTGATAAGAACTATACGACTGGGTCGAATATTTGTAAAACTATTTTTACTCCCAAAACATTTCGGAATAGTGTGCTGTTTGGTGATTAATTAAAAACATCGTTATCATAAGCACATGGTTCGTCCCTATGTGCGTGTTCACAGTGTGCACTGTTTGAAATGTTACTGACACATTGTCGTTGACTTCAGTTAACATGCTTTGTATCTTGGTGAAATTTTGCCCTCTAATCAATCAATCCCGTTTATTTGTTTCAAGAAAGAAACGTAACATGAACGTATGCATGTCAAAGCGTTAGAAACTGGTTTAGTTGGGGCCACTAGTGGCTTTTTTTCAAAACTAAGCTAATCAATTTAAGATGGGTAATGTGAATGTTGCAAAAAAGTTACTTGGTTTGAAACAATTCAAAGCTAAATTTTAATTTTGTACCCCCCCCCCGTTTCAAGAAAGAAACGTAACATGAACGTATGCATGTCAAAGCGTTAGGAAATGGTTAAGTTGGGGCCACTAGTGGCTTTTTTCAAAACTAAGCTAATCAATTTAAGATGGGTAATATGAATGTTGCAAAAAGTTACTTGGTTTGAAACAATTCAAAGCTAAATTTTAATTTTGTGTAATTTTGCCGTATTGAAAAGCTATCTAACCTGAAGAACAATTCGAGAAGGTTCCGACCACACATCACAGTTAAGTATTACAGCATCACCAATGAAGTTAGTTGTTAGGTTCCCAGTAAATGCGACAGTGGTGGAAAACAAAACACCGCGACCAGCTTGCTGAAACGTGGCTGAATTCGTCGGACTGAAACCTGATCCAGCAATGACTGTCTGATTAGCATCCAAAACCATTTTACTCTTTATAACGAGCCTAACAAACCATTTTAGTTGCTGTTTGTTTCTCAACCAATCGCTATTCAAATGCTTCCTAAAACAAGTGATTTTGTAGTTAATTCCTTTTAATTTGCCTATTACTGCTGGCAAAACATGCTGCACGAAATTGTGACAGAATGCAATAAAATCTACCTCAACAATGATTACTTCAACATAAATGCCTGTACTTTTACAGCAGCAGTCACATGCACTACTACTCAAACTACACTCCTTAAAACTAAATTAAGTACTACGAGCGAATTTGAGAACCGCCTATAAAGCACACTGTTTCGTCACAATGCTCAGGGCATCCTGTCGCCAAGAATTACAAGCAGGCTGCAGTTCTGCGGCTTGAGGACTCAATGGGCCACAGGAAGAAGCTGTTCATTCATCAGAGGCTCATGTGTGTGGTGTGACGCATCGCCCTTTAGTCGAGGAGAATTACTTATTTTACTCTTGTTTCCATTGATCCTGTAAAAGTGTTTCTTAATTAATTTAAAAATGTAACCAGCGACTACTGGTATGAAACCAAATAATTTGTGCAATTAGATATCAAATTTTCAGTGACAAAGTAGTTTTCAAATCGTTGATTTGTGTTTAGGGTCCACTGATTTTTTTACCTAGGTCTCAACAAAAATGTATATGTCTGCATTTGCACTTTTTCCATAAAGAATCCAACGAACTCCATGTCATCTAATATGCTTGCGACCCTTCGTTAAAAGTCTTAGGAGAAAAGAAGGCTAAAATGTAGAGTTTTCTTTTTGGGATATATTTTGCCCTGATGAAATACGGCCTATCACAAGCCAACGAGTTTAAGCCGAGTATAGTTTGACTAATTTTAAGCCAAATCAAAAAATAATAATACGGATTTAAACTTAAAAGACATGTCTACGGTTGAGTTCGAATTTCATTAGGAAATATAATGCGAATACTAAAATAAGGGCTTTTGGGGGGCCAGGAGAAATATTCTACTTTCGATACTGTATTTTCACCTAGCATGCAAGCAACAGTAACAATAAATGTTACCGCTAAACGTTTCGACACAATTCTAAATGGAGATGTATGTGTTTATAACCAGAGTGGAAAGCGGGCCAAACATTTGGGGTCAAACTCAACCCAAAACTAAAAATAACCTCAAGTCCTAATCTTTTCGTCCGAATTAAAAAGTACTTTCGGCGGACGAAAAAAAAATTTGCACATGACCCTGCTTGAAAGTCATACAACCAAGCAATACATTTCCTGTGACGTGTATCGTACAATAGCAATGAAAACAGTTAAAAGAATTTGTATTTGTAGCAACACACGAAAAAAGGTTTTCCTTTGACAGTAATTGCCAGTTGGTGGTAAAAAAATCCGAGCCGTAACTTTACAGCCCACATAACAACCTATTAAAACAACAAAAACTTCTGCAAAGGTAGCAGAAGCGGTTGGTGGCGCTAAAGAGCATTTAGATTGAAAAATAAATAAATTTGGATGTCCAGGAAAGGTAATAAGTATGACGGTTCGCCTAGCACTTGTGGGCCACAACAATCTCGCTTTACGCATGCCGAACACGTCAGCTACAACCACAATAATGGTGACAGGTAAGTACCAAGTGTAACTGTAGCGTCGCACCTTTAGTGCAGAGCTTGGAAAAAACTGCCTGTGCGAGCAACAAAATTTTTATCAAGTTAAATGACGCGCGCTAGAAACGCGGTTTTCTGCAAATAAAACGACATAAAAAAAGCCGGAGTAACAGCGACAAACACATTTACAGTAAAGAAACAAATAACGTATCAAACTTTGACCGTTCCAAGCCTTTTGACTACCCAGTTGGTAATCACAGATTGCTTTTGCACTGTAAAAATCGTAAATATCGCAGTCAGTAAAATACATAAAACGCACCAGGACACCGGCCACTGCATTATAACATACCGGCGTACAGCAGTGCCCCCCCCCCCCCCCCCCCCCCCCCCCCCCCCCCCCCCCCCCCCCCCCCCCCCCCCCCCCCCCTTGTCGCACAGATCACATAGATCGATGGGATCGAATCTTGTCCACTGTAATTGTTATGGCATAAACAGGCAGACAAGCAAAGTATGCAAAATGGGACTAAGGCACACTAACTTACCGGTAAATAATCCGGGTGGCGATAATACAACGCTCAACGCAAAGTACACATAGGTCCAATTTTACTTAGCTACAGCTCAAGCTTTGACACTGGTCAATGGTTTGCACATTTGAAGTAAATTCTTCTATTTTTTACGAATAAAAGCAGATAACCGTTAGTTATCTGGCACAACTCACTTCCATGTGGTCAATACAAAAGGCAGATCAGAAACTACTAAGCAGAGACTGCAAACTGTTCGCTTAGCAATGACATACATGGGGCGATATCGTAGCGCTATTTTTTCTGCGTCTATGGTTCAGGACGCTGCTTTAACGGCTATAGCCGTTAAAACCAATAAATAGACCGCACCCTACCCTTGATGCTTTCGCAAACACAAAGACGAATAAGCAAATCTGGCTTTTGTTTTTGTCATAAAAGCTAAAATACGCACAGTTTTAGACAACAAAATTGGGCTAAAGTTGCACTTAATAACATAGTGAATAAATAAATAAAGGTAATATTACCCCCCCCCCCCCCCCCCCCCCCCCCCCCCCCCCCCCCCCCCCCCCCCCCCCCCCCCCCCCCCCCCCCCCGCGTATGGTGACGAAGCAACAAAAAACTTTAACCAAACTGTGCACTAAACCAATAAATAATATTATGGGGAACGACCAACATATAGTGACAAAACAGTGCAATAAAGAAATTAGTAATATTATCCGTAACACTAGTCTCTGGGTAACGCAACCATGCGGTCTCGCACAAGGTAATTGCACCACAATGGATTTGAAGGCACGGAGTCATTGTTGCGTCAAATAGCAATGCCAAGACGATATTCCTGGTGCACGTACATAACAGCTTGGAGCCACCAAAGGCAAGAAATCTTACACTAACAGTATTTATAATCAAGTTGCAAAAAATTAAAACACAAACGGACACGGTGGTTCCGCAGTGCAAAAATTGGTATCAAATTCACCACTGATTCCATCTACTTGCATAAAAATTGTAACAGACAGAATATTTTCTCGGAGAATGTGTTGAGCAGTCACCAAAGTTTTCCACTGATAGTTTACTTTTAAGCTCATTTATCCACTTCTGACACTTAAGATACTCGTTGATAAAGTGAGCTATTCTAAAGATTATAGCTGGAAGGAATTGACCTGGACGGCAACAAGAACAGTGGCCATTTATGTACCCCCCCCCCCCCCCCCCCCCCCCCCCCCCCCCCCCCCCCCCCCCCCCCCCCCCCCCCTTTCGAAGACGGGTCCAAATCTTTCTCCTATTACGCTGGACGTTGCTTGTGCGATACGGTCATTCCTAAACTCAACATTAAGTACAACCTAAAAAAGAATGCTGTTTTTAGCCAATGGAACAAAGTTATAAGCGGACTTGTAGTTGGAGCCTAACCAGCCTTTTTAAAGAAAACCCGATAATGTTTAAAAGTTGGTGAAATTTCTGCACAAATGAAAGCACGCCAGACTCGAATAAAATACGTTTAATTTAAAATGATAATATAATTATAATTATAATGCAAATTATAATGTAACTTTCAATATTTTTTCTATAATGCATAACATACTTGCGCTAAATCTTCGGTTGCCAGTGAAACACCACCAATGCAAATGATAGCTGAACTTCTTCGAATGTCTTCGAATTTTACTGCTGGCATCAGATTTTGTTTGAGCTCTTTGTACGAATCACAAACCATCTTTGCACCATGACTGTGGCAAAACCAGATTAAACTGATTTCGCCACACTGTTTGTGATCCAGAGCGATAGCTTTGATTTCATTTTTCAACTGATTATCAGAGCCAAATGCAGATACACAGTTGTTTGGCAAAACTCTCTCAACACCCGGTTCAAAGTAAGGATCAAAAACAGTTTCTTTTATATTTTTTAAGCTTTCCCCCCCCCCCCCCCCCCCCCCCCCCCCCCCCCCCCCCCCCCCCCCCCCCCCCCCCCCCCCCCCCCCCCCCCCCCCCCCCCCCCCCCCCCCCCCCCATCCAGCCACAAAATACAGATGGGCATTTGAGCAAGTTGTCATAATTTTAGGAGTATTAGCACTCTATGCCTTTGTATTGCAAAGAAGAAATGTTTGGATTGATCAAAATGCTTAAATAAATTAAAAATAAACTCACTAAAATAGTCACTTGCTAAAAGACACAATTATACGCCACTATATATTTACCATTTAAACAGAAATGCAAAATACACATCAAACATTAGTTGTTACATTCTCTTTATCTATTCCCATAAAGGACCAAGTTTAATTTAAACTGTAATCAAGTACTTGTTTTAGCATTATTCTCAATGTTTGACAGGCCAGATATGGCCGCCTTACGTATAATAAACGACATGTAAGTTGCCAAGAACAGCTGATTTTAAAAACTTTTTTCGCAGTCTTATAGTCATTGGATAAGGGCAGTTTCAAAATGTACGATAGTTTTAAATTCCTACACATCTTGCTGCCAGACATTTTGTATCCATCAAAACAAAAATTTTGCCTCAATTCTTCTTCTTAGATTTCAACAGAATTTATTTGCTCATTCACGTACATACAGAACTTGCGCACAGCACAAAGCTGTTTGGCCAATCTTGCCTCCTTTGTGTTGCGTGGTTGTGTAATGAGTAACTGGATACACTGGTTTCTAGTTTCTTTTGATTGGTAAACCTATTTTAATAACACGCCAAGAGTCATGACAAACCATGGATGCTCGTTGAACAACAGAGTTCCCAATTTGTTCCATCTAGTTTGTATTGAGTTTGCTCCACAGCGGCGAATTTCACCACAGTTGTCAAAATTTAATGTATGATGATCATTCCATTCTTTTATTTGCTTGCCTCGCCGCGATTTGCTTGCCTTTTCAGACTTATATTTAGGCACATGTTTTATTTAGTAACAAACTATTTTAATCTAATAAAGTAGGGTACCATTTAGCACATTTGCAACCTTGTTAGTGTTAATAATTGTCTCGGTACCATGTACGAATGTAACTATTTACCTCCCTAGTTTTTTGTGGTTTGCTTTAAATTACGGTGTTAAGGACGTTGTTGAATCGATAAGGCATTATGGGATTTTTATGCAATCTATCTAGCAAAATAAATCAAATAAAAAAATCAAACGGCAACTACAAAAAAAATGGTCGTTTTTTGTAACGTAGTTTACACTATAATTTTTGTTGTTTACCTTGTAATCTCAAGGTTAATCCGAAACACTCTATTTCGATTATTTTTTTATTTTTAGTTTTGGTAGCTCTCCCCAGTATAAGAGAATTAAAGACGTGTACGATGTCTGTTTAGAAAGTACTTCTTTCTGTTTTAGAATTCTATTTATTTTCTACAGTCATACTTGTACAAACTGAAATATGATACAAGAAATTACAAACACGCACATGCAGATGTCACAAATAAAAATTAGTAAACATACTATTATACTACCATAATATATAATAACTTGTCTAGAAATTGTTTGGTCATGGACTATATTCACAAAATTGTACAAGAGAAGTTATTTAAAATGTGTTTTGCATGTTTGGGATTTTGGTCGTGGTAAAAGCGATTTAACAACTGTTTTCCAGTTGTTGCATAAAATGTAATCGCTAATATAGTGTACAGTAGTTTCGTTATTTTGGGGGAAAAAGTAACTCAACCCAGCCGAAAAAAGATTGCTCCCCCTTGTTAAAAAACCTTGCTGTTGCTCTGATACAATGACAATTTTCGCTTGGTTGTTCTCTTGTGTATCACCCGACCCACAACAAGACGATATTTTAGGACAACACATACAACAGTACAGTTCTCCACAAAGAGAGCAAGTTCCGCAACAAGTGAACAAAGAAAAAATCTTTGCATTCTTACTATTTACTGAAGAGTGGGACAGGCCACTGAACGAGGAAGAAGGCATTGAAGAAAACCCAACTTGGGATGAAACACTCTTTGATGTGGTTTTTCGTTGTCGTTTACTGCCGTCGCAGCACGTGCATGATCCATCTATTAGTGGACCGATCCGTTGTAGCTTACCTCTTTGGTCTCCGTATATCATTCTCCCCATCTTTGCAACCCCGTCATTTTCAAATACAACGTTTAAGACAACCTGGAAAGAATTAACAATCTATGCAGTGACATACCAAAAATAAAGATAGTAATGCACATAAATAATCTTAGTGTCATCCTGCAACCTTTATTGCCATCTTACCACACATTTATTTACTTTTTATTAACCATTTCTTATGAACTCAATAGCTATCTTACCTTTGCCAGTGATTCAGCTGCGACTGAAGACCCACCAATACAAATAATTGCCGATTTATTAAAGACTGAAAGATATTCTTCTGGAAGTAACTCATCTTTTAGTTTATTGTAAGCTTGACAAACCATACTTGCCCCGTGACTATGACAAAACCACACCAGACTGACGTTTCACAGTTCGGATGCACTTTAGTAAGTGCTTTAATCTCAGTTGTCAGCTCCACGTCGGGGTTTATTCCATGCTGGCAGCGATTTTTCAATACCTTTGCCTCACTTGGCTTGAAGTCACCACCGAAAATGCTTTCTCTGATATTTTCAAAAGGCTCTATAAAATCATCTGGATTGTTTCCTCCCAATCCAGGAACAAAATACAAAGAGGCATTAGGACAGATCTTATTGGGTTTTGACAGTGACATAGTTTCAGCAATTCGTTTAAGCACAAGATTTAAAGCCAGGAATTAAGAAGTGTTGCACACATCTCAAGAACGGATCGTCACCCAACACTTGCTTTCAAGAGTTTAAGTAACTGTGCGCTGGTTAATGTTTTTATTTATTATCGACCAAAAACACAAAAAAACATGTTTCGACAGTACACGAAGTTTTAAGAAGTTAATAAAAAAGAAGACTTCGACGCCATTGTCATGAACTGTAGTACAAGGGTGCACAAATAAACGAAAGGTAAACGCAAAACAACGTTTTTTGTTCCATCCTTCATGTTTTGTATTGGGTGGAAACTTTCCCACAATTGGAAATGTTTTAAAAATAAGAGAAGCTGAATTAGAATTAAATCAATTGCACGAGCACAAAACCCACTCAAATTTAAACCTGACAACAGAACAGTGAAGACATTTAGACACACAAAAAACTGAGTAGTCAAATTTACCGGTGATAGAAGTCAATTTCAGTTGACCACATACCCCCCCCCCCCCCCCCCCCCCCCCCCCCCCCCCCCCCCCCCCCCCCCCCCCCCCCCCCCCCCCCCCCCCCCCCCCCCCCCCCCCCCCCCCCTGCTGTACACAACTTTTAGGCAACAGAAAATATTGTCTCTTAAAACATGTGATTTCAATATATACATATGCTTGATAACTGGAAGAAAAAATAAGTGATACTTTATTCCTGGTTTACTTGTTAATACCTAAGGACAACCAATTTACTCCACTTAAATGTTTAGTGTCACGATGAATAAAATAAACAGCAGAATCATTTACAATGTATTTTACATGTCTTTCTTTTCGGACGCGACAAAAGCGACTTAACAACTATTTTCCAGTTGTTACATAAAATGTAGTCGTCGATATAATGGGCTGGGTTTTCATCTTCTTGGGGTAAGAAATAGTTTAACGCACTTTTTATCACAGTAGTCGCCCTCGTGGTAATACTTTGGGGCTGCTCTGTTATTGTTGTGAATTCTATTTCGTCGTTCTTTGGTTTACCACCCGACCCACAACAGGATTTCTCACAGCATTTACTTCTTTGGCAACATTTGCAGCATTTACACGCACAACAGTTCAGTTCTTCACAAAGGGATCAAGTTCCGCAACAAGTAAGCAATGAAATTTTCTTTCCATTGTGGCCATTTACTGAAGAGCGAGAAAGGCCACTTTGCGTAGAAGAAGAAATTGAAGAAACGTTAACATTAGAAACACCACCATGTTTTTTCATTGCTGCTTTTCTTCCGTTAACACGTGCGCGATCCATCCTTAAGAGGGCCAATCAGTTGTAACTTTCCTTCGTGGGCACCATAAACACTCGATGCGGCCTTTGCCACGCAATCGTTCGCGAATTCAACGTTTAAAACAACTTGAAAAAAAAACAAAGAATAAAATCGAATGAATCAACCTGTATAATCTCAATCAAGCTCATATCAATTACAATGCGCAATTTTAGACGATGTGAAAAAAAGAGTTGTAAACGGGTTTAAAATTGGAGCCCAAACCAGCCACGAACCAGCAAGTACAAGCCCGAAACCCGGCCTGAACCCAATTCGTTTTTGAAAAGCCCGTTCAGGCCCGAACGTTTTATTGACAGGCCTATACATTGAATTCACTTTAGCAAACGATTCTTTAGCAAGCGAAGAGCCGCCGATGCAAATAATTGCACATTTATTATAGATTAAAGGAAATTCTTCAGGAAGTAACTTATCTTTCAGGTCCTTGTAAGCTTGGCACACCATACTTGCCCCGTAACTATGGCAAAACCATACGAGACTGACGTACTTTTCACAGATAGGATGCTTTTTAGTAAGTGTTTTAATCTCAGTTGTCAATTCCACATCTGTGTATATTCCAAGCTGATAGCGATTTTTCAAAATTTTTGCTTAATTTGGCTTGAAGTCACCACCGAAAATGCTATCTCGAATACTTTTGAACGGCTTTGCAAAATCGTCTGGATTGTTTCCCCCCAATCCAGGGACATAATAAAGACACGCATATGGACATATCTTATTGGGTGTTGACATTGACATATTCCTATCTGCTTCCCCCCCCCCCCCCCCCCCCCCCCCCCCCCCCCCCCCCCCCCCCCCCCCCCCCCCCCCCCCCCCCCCCCCCCCCCCCCCCCCCCCCCCCTGAAGGTCAACATATGCTCCCAACTGTAAAATTCACTACCGCCTATAAATTGTCTCACAAGGATTTATGGTAGCAATAGAGGACGGTCAATACTTTGTCGTACAAGTTACAATGTCGTACAAATTTTGTTGTGCGTAATTGGATACACAGGTTCATCATATTTCACAAGGCATGCTACGGTGCTTCGACCCTAAACACACGAAACCCAACACCGTTTGATTCATTAGGGCTAAAAGCAAAAAAATGAAAGTAAAAGGTCAACGCAGAAATGTTTATAAAAATATTCGTGCTTTGTTCGCCCACGCATGGTTGTGTTAAGTTCGCATGATCGTTCCCACAGCAAGAAAATCAGCGCAATTTGTTGGATCATATTTATTCAATTAAGAATAAAATGGCCTGATTTCCAATTAAGTTGAGTGAAAACTAAAAAAGTCAGGCAAAATCTGTTTCATCACAAGTAATCTCGTGTTGTTTCAACAGGCCAGTCTTGTAGCCGTATACAACCAAGGAGTCGAACCGCTTGTCATATGGGTTCAGTTCGGTTCGGGTTCACTTTGTTTTGTTTTTAGGGGTTCGGGTTCGGTTCCGGTTTTTAGCCCCCCCCCCCCCCCCCCCCCCCCCCCCCCCCCCCCCCCCCCCCCCCCCCCCCCCCCCCCCCCCCCCCCCCCCCCCCCCCCCCCCCCCCCCCCCCCCCTATTCGTTTTATTTAATTCTACTCATCATCTACCTAGCCTTATCAAACTCCAAAAGAATTTGGGCCGTGCACTGTTATTTTTGACACGCCATATAAGTGTTATCTCGTGTATTTATCAGTGCGCTGTTTTGAAAAAAATCTCGAAATATAAAACAGACTACATTTGTTACGAGTTCGGTTCCGTTTTGGGTCCAACGCCAAACAAAATATAGGGTTCAACTCCGGTTCGGGTTTGCCCCCCCCCCCCCCCCCCCCCCCCCCCCCCCCCCCCCCCCCCCCCCCCCCCCCCCCCCCCCCCCCCCCCCGGTTCGCGGGTTCGGGTTCAGTTCCGGTTCGACTCCCTGCATACAACACACGACAAATTAAGCGTCAAGTGGGGTTTTGTTTTCAGGTGTGTTATCCAACGCCATACTTTTGTCCATTCCTACTCGGAAGTCCCTAAACTGTTAAACCTGCAAAGTTTAATTCATTTCAAATGTTAACAAACTAATATATTTTGTTTCACTTACCTTGTTGCAATGTTTTGGAAACACTGGAAAATGAGGCAAAATCAAAACACACAACTTTGCAAGTATTAGCCGGTTACGATCAAACATACGGAAAAATTCAGATTCTTACAACAGGCCAATAAAGGTATTGGAACATACAACTTAAAACAGATTGAAATAAATCAATTGGTTATTACTAAACTATGTTTGACTATTGGTATTGGTAATAAGGAGAACTGTAAACAAGTTGGTGTACTTTACTGCCCACTGGCGAGTACTTTATGTGTTGAACAAATTGCGCTAGCTAGTGTGTTAAGCGCCTTTTTATGTGTAGCACCATACAATATTTGTAATAAGCTGCTCATAAACTATTTGAAACTATACTCTTTTGACAACTAAAAGGCAATTTTTATTTGAAGCAACGAAAGCAATCTAGGCTTACCAAAAACCCTGTTCCATGCGACGTGAAAAGTTATAATGAAAAATAAACGCAGTAATACAGGACAGGTAACCGTTGCCTATGAGAGAATACGTTTTTGCATTGCTATGATCAAAAACAACATGGCCGAGTTAAGAATTTTGAATGCCACTCCTAAATATTTGTCTGTGACCCCCCAAACAGATAAACGCTCAAATAAACTGCCTTTTCGTTCATCCAATTTTATTTTTGTCAAGTATATTGCGCACAGAATGTTTTATCTGAGTTACCCCAACTAAAGGCGATAAGCAATTCTAAACGTTTGCACTGTTCGTAAAAGCAAGTTGAAAGATAAGATACAAGTCACAATATAGGACGCAAGTTGCACCTAATAAATTGAAAAACGAGATCAATTAGCACATAAAAATAAGTTTGCACAAACAAACCACATTACTCAAGCACCAACCAAACACAACTCCCCGACCACAACGACCCAGCTCTTTTATTAGGAAGTTGCCTGGGTCACATGTAAATCAGTTACCTAAGTACCTTGTAAAAGGTTTGGGAGAAAAGGTGTTGGTTTTTATAATCAAGAAATGCCAAGCCGGCGCAGTGGTTGCGTGAGAAGCAGAAGTAGAAGCCGTGTTTAATTCGGTGTTTATTAGACATTTTAAAGAAGTTGGACTCCAATGCGACAGAAGAACCAAATACTAAACTAGGCGTGGAGCTTTGCTGGAACAATGAGTTTTTATGCACATAGACGAGTAGTGGCGCACCGGAGCAGGGGTGTTGGAAAATGATAAACATGAGTTACAAAAGCTCACAAGACATAACAAGCATATTTAACAAAGCACAACAACCACACTAAAAGGTACACTTAAAAAGCGATAACCAATAAGTGACAAACTGGGAGAGACAGTACAAAGCATTAAAGTGTACACACTGACTTGTTTTGAAATCATTAACTTCTTAGCTGCTGTATGATTTCAATATAAAAACATGCTTATACCTCATTCCCTACAAGTTAAAGAAGCAAATGGACTGCCGAAATCTGGGTATATAAATTAAGTGGTAATTGAAAACGGTACATGAATAAATACTGAATTGGTCCTTGAACATTAAAGTTGAATGCTTTGACTATATCAAACTAATATACACGGTTTGATTGTTTGCGGTTGCAGGTCAATCAGTCAAGCAAAGGTTATTCGAATAGGTCTTTCATGAAGTTTAAAATGGGACCCAGGTTTTTGGGTAATGGCGTCGTAAGCAAACTGAGAAAAATAATAAACCAGGTATAAAAGCTTTGGAAAGTTTGACAGTCGGTGCAAATCAGTTTTAGGATGTCCTAGTGCGCTCTTTGGACATTTGGAGTTACTGAGCGTTGACAAAAAAGCATTCTACTAAAACAGTGAGATATATGTAGCATAAAAAGTAAGTAGTTTGGAAATTGTGAATGGAAAAGAGAAAATGAAAGCAAAACATTTATTTACAAAAAAACACAAATTTCGTGTTGGTAATTACGTTTTCTCGATGCTAAAGATCACAACTTTTTGTTATAGAACAATATTGAGTGCCTACATGCTAGTTTACAATATGTAATCGTTTCATCGTTTCCACATTACCATATAATCAATATTAGACATCAGCTACCAAATGTGTTTGGCAAGAACCTGAGCTTGCTAATGGTAATCTGGTCTTTAGTTCAATTCTCCACTTTCGACAGAAAAGGTATTCGCTGATATAATGAGCATTTTCAGCCATCGAACTCATAGAGGATGAGGAGGAATTGCAGGATTTTAAGCTTTCACCAAAAGGCATGCTTATACCTTTCAAAGTTCCTTCAACGTTTTTGTTTGTTTCCTGCCATTGAGGTTCGATGTTTGTTCGTTTGGGATCGCAGCAGACACAACATCCATTTTCAAATGGTCCAATTTTGAGAACCATTCCGGATCTTTCTCCAACCAGGTTAGACCCTCCTTGTGCCACGCTGTCATTCCTGAACTCAACATTGAAAACCACCTAAAAACAATGTAGTTTTTTAAAGTCCGAATAGATGACGAGCTATCATCACCAAACAACGCCTCGTTATTAAATATCATACTTGTGCTAAATCTTCTGTTGCAAGTGAAACACCACCTATGCAAATAATAGCTGAACATTTATGGATGTTTGCGAATAGCTCCGCTGGTAGATTTTGTTTCAGCTCTGTGTACGAATCGCAAACCATCTTTGCACCATAACTGTGGCAAAACCAGATTAAACTGATTTTCCCACATTGCCTGTGCTTTGTAGCAACATTTTTAACTAGATGTTTTAGCATATCATCGGACTTTAATCCAAAAGTGCAGTTGTTTGGCAAAACTTCTTCATAGTTCGGTACAAAGTTCATGCCAAAAACTGTTTCTTTGATATGTCCAAAGCTATTCCAAAAGTCTGCCGGGTTCTTTCCTCCCAATCCAGGCACAAAGTATAGATGGGTTTTTTGGCATACAGTCATACTTCTTGAAATAACAGTACTCTACTTCTATGCAAGAAAACAACATCATTTAGATTATATTC
The DNA here is from genome assembly GCA_003260075.1 of Phallusia mammillata. Lineage (NCBI taxonomy): Eukaryota > Metazoa > Chordata > Ascidiacea > Phlebobranchia > Ascidiidae > Phallusia > Phallusia mammillata. The sequence continues at coordinate 70,852 of QLIY01000689.1, forward strand.
ATCCAAAAATACAAGTGGTGAAAGAAAAATTGTGCACGTGAGAAATTTAACATTATACGTAACAATACACCAAAACAAGTTTTAATTACATTTTCAACAAAAATCAACATTATTTTCAGAGTCCTCTGCCAAACACAAACAATTTTCCCCTTCACTAACATTTAGTTTTTGTCTCAACTTTATTCTCCAGGCCCGACATGCGAGATATTCGCTGATAAAATGTCCTTCGGGTTTCATTGACCGAAAAAACAAATACTTCAGAAAAACATGTAGTGGTGGTTGATCTTCAACGACTGATACTTGTACGGCTACTTTTTGTCTATTGCAGCATTTACATCGGCCATTTTTTACCGGTCCAATTTTAAGGAAATGTTCATTGTGTGTCCCCATACCAAGAAATGCTGCTGTTTTTGATCGAAAGTCATTTTCACAATCCACATTCAGTACCACCTAAATAACGAAAATACTTCAATTACCTTTAAAGTGCATTATATCACGTTTCTTATAGATCTTTAGTATACGATGTATTGACCAAATAGACAAGTACGTTAAAAATTGTAAGTTCATATGCCTGATAGAAAGAATTTTACCTTGGCTAGATTGGGATTGGCAAACGTTACTCCGCCTAAAGTGACGATCGCCATTTTGTTTCGCATAATTTCGACTTCTTTTTGAGAAACTTCTTTTTTTATCGCTTCGATGTTTTCTACGAGCATTTTGGCTCCATGACTATGAGCGAAAAACACGACACTGACTTTGTCACAGGGTTGATCCAAGAGCGAGTACAGCAATGATTTAATAGAACTGCTAAGGATTTTATCAGCCGAAGTTCCTCGAAACGCATCAAACAAGTTACTGTCATTTCGTAAAATTTGAAGCTGATATGATTTGTAATGGATTCCGAAAATTGTTTCTCGCAATCTCCGGGCATCAGGTCTTGCGTCAATCTCATTATATCCCCCCCCCCCCCCCCCCCCCCAAGTCCCAAAATTACGACAGTTTTGAAATTCTTGCACAATTTACTGTTAATCATTTTGTACAACTCAACTAAAATGACTGCAGCTAGTAACCAAATGTGTTTTTAAACTGCTTCTTTTCACTTAAAAATATAATTTTTACAAACAAAATAGCCAAATTAGATGTTCAAAAATTGCCTTTTATTTGATCGAGAACCTGATCATTAAACCATTAGTTGAGAATGAAATTTATGTTGTTTGCACCAACTGCTTGATTAACTATTTAAGCGCGATTTATGCGTGGGTTCTATACGTATTTACTGTAGACGTAGGTTCGATTGCAATACAGGCGTGTAGGTTCACGATAGATGTCTTAGGAAGTTTCCATGACACACTCTGTGGTTGCGGGCAACAGATGCGAACTAAGCTCCGTGTATCACGTAACATATCGCTTGAGTATTTATTACACATTATGCAAAAAGCGGAGGTGTAATAACCTGTACATCGAATGTCTGAGCACAACACATAGCGTGCCATTTGTTAACGTTAGGCTAAAGTTAAAAAAGCGATGAAACAGATAAAAGGGATTGGTGGATACTTTGAGTGTATCTTGCATGTTTGCTTTTCCACAGTATTTAATGAAAAAAAATCCCAAAATAATTGGACTGAGTTTGGAAACCAAATAGGTAGACATTTTGCTTTTAACGCAGTTGTTGAAAATAAATGTTTGCAAAACTAGTTTTTACACACACTATGAACTACAAATCATAAAAGGACTGCTTGATAAAACTGTAATCTACAGCAGGGCTCTACAACCGGGGTTCCGCACTACCCTTACAGGGTTTCCGTGATCTTTAAGCGTTGCACAGGGGTTCTCAGCGGTTCGGTGTACAAATTCAAACGTGAATGTATCATAACAATATCATTGTTGCAAACAGCAACGTTTGCCTGTACAATCTAGTTAACTTTGGTTGCACCATTGATCAATTGTGACGTAATAAACACAGCGTTGATACACTCAAAAAAATTGCGAGATAAATCTAGAAACGACCGTTGCAAGTAACATGCCAATGCGTTTCAGTGAATCGTTTAATTAAAGTCAACTAATATTGTGTGCTTGGAGTGTGTTAGGTAAAAATGCTTGTTTTTTCTTTGATGTAGCCTACTTCTATTACATTCATTACCACTTTTTTATTGGGGTTCCGCAAAGTTTGACAAAACACCCTGAAGGTTCCGTGCCACAAAAACGGTCGAAGAGCACTGATCTACAGTACAAAAGTTAAAAAATCATTTTTGCAACAACAATGGGCGTATACCTGTAACTTTCTTATATTTTTGTTAATTTTGTTCCATAAAATCGTTGGCAACCAGAAACAACGTAAAAAAATAGATTAGGTGTTTACAAACAAATCCTTTTTACCAGGTAAAATGTAAATTCTCGGTTAAATTCCTAATGACGTTGTACACTAGACCAGGGGTCCGCAAACACTTTTTGGCGCGACCCTGAAAAAATTGCTCTAAATTCTCGCGACCCAAGCATTTTAGCATGTACGNGCCTACGTATAGGCAGTCTCATGCAGTGTGGTATTTTAGGAGGCGTTGCAGTTTGCACCCACTTTAAATGGAAATACGTTTTCATGTAGGAGTCATGACGAATATATACGAAACACGACGAAGTAAAGTCTGCTTCAAAACAACATCTAGTCACTTCCGTAAAAACTTAGTTTTTTATCGAACGTTAATTACTGACACGATTTGTACATTTAATTTTCAAGAGAAGGTGCTGAAGGTAAACGTTTAGTCCAGGGGTGTACAACCTCCGGCCATCAACAAGCATATTAAAGCATATGCACTAGCGGTCGTGATGTAAAAAAAGGTTTTTGCTAAATATTTAGATTTTCTAACTACTCTAAAAGACTTTTGGTACGCCTATTGTGTGCATACAATGCGAAAAAAGGTACCAAAGCGTCACAATATAGAAAATGAAGTCATAAATAGATTGATCATTAGACTGTTTAAGCCCGATCTGTGTATCAAGTTAGTAATTAATCCAAACTTTACGGACTTCATTAAATGGTATATATACATAATAAACCTGTTTTATTACATCAGTATTTTGAAAAAAAAAAAAACTAGCACAGTTGGGGTACCCATAGCAACCGCGTAGTAGCGCATTTTTATTAGGAAAATGGAAGAAGATAGAAATGGTAACCAACTTTTAAAAAAAAACCATAAAAAATGACCTACTGAAATAGAAACAGTATTTATCCTAAGCGACGTTTCATGTCGATATTTATTTATTTTTTAAAACCCTGAGGCAAATACAAATTGTTTCTAAAAATCATAAATAAATTTAATTAAAGTCTATTGTCTTAGCAACAGAAAATTTAGTTGTTGCACTATACATAAATTTGATAGCGCCCCATAAATCTTCTACAAAATACGGATTACGAGGGCATTTTAAAGCAACTTAACGAGTCCATATTTGGTCTTTAAGTTGAACCTAAGGCCAAAATATTTACAAACAGCACCTTAGGTTTTACGGGCAAAAAAAAGAATTTAATTGCGGATATCAAAAAGACCGAGTTGGATCATCATTATTGCCAACATATCATGGTTTGGTTATGCCAGAGTCACAGGGTTAAGATGGTCTGTGATGCTTACAGAGAGCTACAAGGTATAGACAGGAATTTGGTCAAATATGGAACAGTTCTGCCATCATTGGTATCGGTGGCGTTTCGTTGGCAGAAAAGAAATTGGCAAAGACAACAAACAAACCAGCGATAATGCAACGCTTGTTCTGCATGTGGTCCATGTAATGTTTGTTCTTTGTTACAACTGAGAACCATCGTGTTGTTAATAAATGCGTTTTCTGAAAATCTTACACAGCACACCAAATTTTTACATTAAATATGCTTTATTTGTTTCTTGACAAAAAAATGGTCACTCATTGAAATGTTTATTTTGTGTAAAGGTTACGCTTAACGCCGAGTATCAAAACGATGATTTTTCACAAGCAGCCTCGCATCTATCGGACCGTACAAAAACAAAGTGTGCGAATGTTGCGAAGGTTCACAACCCCCTGAAATGAAAGAAGCCGAAACCAACGTCGGGCTTGGCATTTCTAGTGGGTTAATTGCAAGTTCCAAACAGAGTTCAGCTTCAAGTTTCGGAAACGAAAAGGCGCATGTAATGAAAGAATACATGGCATGCAAAAAGTGGCGTATTTTCGTAAAAGAACTTCTTCCACTAAGTCAATGCTTCTGTGAAACCCATTTCGTTTAGTTTTTGAAAACTCAAGTCTTAAATGTATATCGAACCAAGCATTCATAAATTTTCCTAGATACTAAAAATTGTTTACTCTATATCAAAAATTTAGTTTTGATTTTGTTTATGGTGCCGTTTTGGTGGATTAGTATGGTAACAAAAATGTATGGGCTATATATGAGAATTTTTTGTGTATTGTATCATGCAGCTGTATAGTTTGCTGGCTCTCGCAGTGTGTGGTATTTTCAGAACGTGTATGCGCTTACATATGTACCAAATACGATCCTTTGTTTGTATTTGTGCCGCTTCGTATGTTTGCTCCTGCTTACATTTGCATTTGTTCTATCGCAAACATGCATATCCTAACAAAACGATTTAAACAATGTTCTTCATTTTTTAAATTTTACTTGTACACGGCCACAGTTTAGTACGCGAAATTGTCTGGTGGAAATGTATTAAAGCTATAAAGTTATAAACATCACTTGTTCTGGTGTATTGGTGACAGTAACCAGTGCAGCTCTTTACCGCTCCTTGGTGTTGTAAAATTTAAAAACTGCTCAGTACTGTCGGCAAAATAATATGCAACCCCTTCAACCTTCAGATAAGTAAAAAAGTAATATCCTTCCGAATATATTGATATTTGACTATATTGATAACACCGATGTGTATTAGCAAGTCAGAGAAAAGTATAGCAACAATTTTTGATCTCAGTAACCCTCTTAAAACTTTTTAAACTGTAACATACAAATCCGCAAAACTGTACCCAACGACGTCATGCAAAACGGTACACCAACTGTCGAACTTTACTGCCCATTAGCGGTGGCTTTAACAAACAAAATGCCCAGCTGAAGTGTTATGTGCTTTTTTCGATTAAAGTTTTCACAGGACGGTATTAAGCTCCCCATGAATATCTTTAAACCTATTCTAAAAAAAAACTACAAAACAAACGCCCAAATAAAGTGCTCTTTTCCTTCTTCAAGTTTATTTTAGTTAAGTTGGTGTCGCACAAGTTTATTTCGTTGTAAGTGTTTTATCTCACTAATGTACTTGTATCGCTGTTATTTCTGTACTTATAGTTTGGCGCGCTGTTCCAACAGCTGGAAATTAAAAACAATAAATACCTTATGCTCTACCATTACTGTTTTCACAAATTCAGAGGCGNACTTCAACCACTTCACAGTCCCCCCAAAATTGCCTCACGGACCCCAAAATGAGCGCGGACCCCAGTTTGAGAACCGCTGATTTATACAGTTAGCAAGTCCCCCCCCCCTGAGGATGATTGCGAAAGGTGGCAACGAAGTGGTTGCGTTCGAAACAGAGGTGAGCAAATAAAAAATGAATGGGGAGGATATGAAAACCAACAAGCGCAAGGCAAAATTACAACAAACAATTACAAAAACAGTGCAGTAAATAGACAAAGCTCGCAACGCATTTGCCAAAAGTCAAAAAGACGCATTTAATTTTATTTGTGTTTTTGTTCGTTTAAAAAAAGTGGAAAAATCAATGATCCGCGAATGTGTTTAGATTCTGTGAGTCAGCATCAAAACAAGCAGCGCGCCTGACTTACATACAGACAAAAAAAAATTGGCGGGATTCCCGTGAAAAAAGTAAAGCAAGGCATACCTAGTATTATTACCAAGCATAACCAAAAAGCCATAGAATATTTTTATAATGACGATGTGGCAAAGGTCATTGCAAAAGTACAAATATGCAAACAAACGTTCTTCAAGGTGCGAAAGAATAGGCCTTGCAAACCTATCGATTTCCAACAACCCAGTATTAAACTTAAGCATTTTCCTCCTCCCTTTTTTAATCTCATCAGATTGGACATAAAGAAAAATGATTTTGGGCCTCCCAGAAAGTGAAGGCCCAAAAAATAAACCACCTTATTGCTTTCTACTTGTAATTTTTTAATACAGACTTAAGTAACTTTATACCAGTGGTTCCCAAACTTTTTCAGTATTTTTTCAAAACGGTCCCTTTGCCATTATTTCTAGGGCTCGCGGTCCTTAAGCCTGAATGTGTATTTCATAAAAACGAAATTTGATTGCAGGATATTAGCCGGTTGTGCAAAATTGCGCTTAATAATGATCCAAAGACAGCTTGTGACATCACAGGAAAGACAAAAAAAACATTACGATTATGCGCGAACAATTGCTTTTTTGTTACTTATCAAGCAATAAAGGCTTTTGTTTAGCTATGGGGACAGTCAATTCTCAATTCTACTTTGATTTAAACTTATCCAGTGGCACAAACTGACGCCAAATCAGACTATAAAATTACTTCAACCACTTCACAGTCCCCCCAAAATTGCCTCACGGACCCCAAAATGAGCGCGGACCCCAGTTTGAGAACCGCTGATTTATACAGTTAGCAAGTCTTTGTTCCTTTTTTGAAGTTTAAAGTATCGGTATCGGCGGGGTAGGGCCTTAATTTTTAGACTACTATGCTTATGAGATCATCACGTATGTTTTAGCTGACGTGTTAACTGTTTTGTGTTTTTGTAGTTACTTTGGACGTCACTTGTAGCCTCCAAATGAGTTACATTTTGCGGGGTGAACAAAAGAATAATGCTTCAAAAATATTAGTTATTGTGCCGTTTTTTGAATTTTCTTTGGTATACGTAATAAGGGGGAAAAGACACGCTTCGCCCTTCAAAGGCTGAACCTTTGTGGATAGCTAATTCGGCAGAGCAAGTCTATCAAACTGGAACTTTGGTTAATCATTATTAATTTTAGAATTAAAACTGATCATCTTAAAAGATGATTTTAACAACAAAAACTAAAAACCCACATTGTGCAATATTCTCAGTTGAATTTAGTAACTTTCATGCCACAATCGATCTAAATTTATTTATTTCCGGGGAAAAATCGTAAAAATGCGCTGCAACTTTGAAATATTTCAGTTACAACCTTACAAGAATACATAAAATACATAGCTAAACACTCATCAAATATAAATAAACATAAACCTCTAACTAACTTATCACCATCAAACCAATCACGTAATTCACCGAAGGACTTTCCAAATTCATGTTCAATTGTACATGAAGGGTTTTAGTTTATTAGGGCTGAACCCACCCCCCCCCCCCCCCCCCCCCCCCCCCCCCCCCCCCCCCCCCCCCCCCCCCCCCCCCCCCCCCCCCCCCCCCCCCGTCAATTTATCTGACAGACTTTGTGTTTTCAATCTGATTATTGTAATTGTGAAACAAATTAAAATTTCAACCAAAAATCTTTTGTTTACATTTGAAAACTAGTCAACACGTACACGTCAATACGTTTAATATAAGTCATTTGAGTTTACACAGATTGCCTAAAACAGCACTCACCAGCATTTACAAGCACATAATGGAGCAAACAACAAAGTATTTCAAATATATGCATTTTCAGTTGTATACGTGTCTTGAACATAAAAAGCGCATTTTTATAATTGTGGCAAAGAGTTAAAAAAAACCTTATGTCACTGTTTAAATCCACTAGGCGACCGAATCGTATTTGCCTCATCAATAAATGTTTGTTAGAAAAAAACTCGTTTGGTGACGCTCGAGAGCAGTGACGTCAGAGAAACAGAAATAATGTAAGCGTATACGTGATAAACGTCACATATTGATAGTTACAAAGCACAATAGTAACGTTACAATATACGCCGTAACTATGCTGCAACAAAAAGCGAATAACGTCAGCAAAAAACGAAGAAAGCATAAAAGTATTTACATTTGAGATGTCCAAAAGTTAAATACAAAACAGTCAGATTTCGGGTTTGCGATTTAGTAGCCACGGTTCCCCCCCCCCCCCCCCCCCCCCCCCCCCCCCCCCCCCCTCTAAATAAAAATCATCAACAGCGTGTGCATGTGAATGTATCTCAATGACATGGTTGATGTGTTAAGCAGAAAATAGAGTAGTCAATTGACAATTTACTTTGAAGTATCATTCTCCACTTACGGCACCAAACATACATGCCGGCGTAATGAGCTGTTTCTCTGCTAGTTGAACTGGATGAAAAATTTGATGTGCTCTTTTCTGTAGACCGCGACGAGAACTCAACGCTAAGAGATGCTATGCCCCTGACAACTCGACCCACTTTTTTGTTTATAGTTTTGAGTTCAGGTTTTATCGTTTGATTTGAATCACAGCATTCACAAGAGCCAGATTTGTACGGTCCGATTAGAAGGACAGTCCGTCCGGACCTTTGTCCGTAAACGTTGGACCCTCCAACTGCCACGTTGTCATTTTTGAACTCAACATTGAATACCACCTGAAATTCAAGTAGTTTTCTTAATTGAAATACTGATTACAAATTAATAAATTATAAACACATTTAACTGTCACGTATACCATACTTGCGCTAAATCCTCAGTTGCTAATGAAACACCACCCATGCAAATAATAGCGGAACAAATTCGGATGTCTTCGAAACGTTCTGCAGAAAGATTTTGCTTCATTTCTGTGTACGAATCACATACCATCTTTGCACCATAACTGTGGCAAAACCAGATCAAACTAATCTTGCCACATTGCTTGTGATCTATGCAAACATTTTTAATTTCTTCTTTTAATGTATTGTCAGGTCTCAATCCGAACTGGCTTCGATTTTGTAAAATGCTTTCAACCCCTGGATTAAACCAAAGACTAAAAACAGTTTCTTTTATGCTTTTGAAGATTTCTCTAAAGTCGGAAGGGTTTTCGCCTCTCAATCCCGGAACATAATAAAGATGAGCTTTTGGACAAGTTGTCATTATAGCACAGAATAGCAGCTTTATATACCTATGTATAAGACAAGAAAGGTGTTTTTTTAAAAAAATTGACATATTAGAACATTTTATGCCACTTGCTACAAAATAATTGCGACAGTACACCAAAAATACGAAAAAATTAATGTGACAACGTAACAAAAGATATTACACTTCTGTTGAAATATTACCGATGTCTTTTGCCACACAAGAGCAGTTGTCACCTAAACCGACCCCTAGTTCCTCTCTCAACCTAATTCTCCAGGTTCGACAGGATAAATAGTCACCGATAAAATGCCCACCAGGCTTGATTGCGTGTGAAACCATGCCAAAACCTTTCCAAATGTTCCGCACATTGTCCAGCCAAGACTGTTCTGTTTCTTGAACTTTAGGTTCAGCGGTCTGCTCTTGCGCAACCGCATCGCGACAACATTCACAGAGGCCATTTGTAACCGGTCCAATTTCTACGGAAGGGTGATTTTTGTGTGTTCCCATACCAACCAATGCTGCTGATTCCCCCCCCCCAATATGTTTTTATTTATTGTTGAATACGCTTTTACCTTTGCAAGACTGGGTTCAGCAAACGTCACTCCACCGAGAGTAACGATAGCCATTTTGTTTGGAAGTTTTTCAGCGTTTTCTTCCGAAATATCTTTTCTTATCTTGTTGATGTTTTTTACGAGCATTTTAGCCCCATGGCTGTGAGCAAAAAACACCAAACCAATTTTGTCGCAGGTTTGGTCCAAGAGCGTTTTTATCAGTGATTTAATAGATTTGCTAAGGTCTTCGTCAGCTGAAGTTCCCCGAAATGCACCAACCAAGTTACTCTTGTTTGTTAAAATTTGAAGTTGATCTGATTCGTAATCTAATCCAAAAATTGTTTCTCGCAATCTTCGGGCATCGGGTCTTGCGTCAATCTCTTCATATCCACCAAGTCCCAAAATTACTACGGTTTTGAAATTTCTACATAACATATTAGCTGTCATAATAAACATGTACAGTCAAGTCAAACGAGAGATTTGATTCAGTTTCAGCCTACCCCAAGAAGAAAAAAAATCCAGTGAGCTACACCACTATGGACAAATCCTCATTTGGTCATTTAGCATAGCATCAAATATTTGCTCACTGTGATACCCCCGGTACCGCGTGTTTGAGCATAAAGTTCGATGCAGGTTTGTCACCTCACTTGAGGGCAAAGCTCATCCAAGATAAGGACAGGGAATTTCACAGCGTCTAGTTCGGTGTGAATTACCCTAAGTCGTATGCAACCTACATTGTGAGTTGCCAACATTCCTAACCTTACAATAAAGGACAAAAACCCGACTGATACTAGTGCACAAGTTACTCAGGTTCTATAATTTAAGAGTCGGTAACCGTAACCAAATTGGGTATTGACAACGCTTTACTATATTATGGTCACTTTGAGTCCTCCAAGTCAGCTGAACCATTTCATGTTTATATTTTTGACTTGCTTTGGATAACGCAAGTGGCGGAGACAACTCGGAACATGGTAGACGCAAGCGGTGATGTATGATAATCGTAACGACCGCGTTTTGACAGCAAGTCTTCCTGAAACAATAAATCAGAGTTATATTGCAAAGCACACTTAAGAATCTCACTTTTTAGATAATTTAGTGGATTGAGTTTGCATAGGCTTGGAATGTCGTCCAAATTAGCTGGAAGTTGGACCCCGGGAAACTCCCAAAATTGGAGGCAAGTTTAAAATTTTGTTTAAGGCATGTTTAATTATTTTGAAAAGTAATGATGGTCATAAAATTCTTGCACATTTTGCTAGCCATTTTGTATAAAATATCTTAACCAAATAATATGCTTGTTTCGATCTTGTCATAAAATGAAAAAAAAAGCCTGGCAACATGTACAAACACTTTTTGTTTAGTCATCTAGCACTTCGAACCGTGGGCGTCCGCAGGAAAAAATACAGGGGAGGGCAAAACTGTTGTCACATCGACGTTCGATAAACTGTATTTCAGAACAAAAATCATCTGACTGTGCTACTCGTTCTTGCCCCCTCTTGCCCCCCGCTGCGGACGCCCATGCTTCGAACTTTAAATATTTACTTACTAGGACGCCTTCCCTGGTACGGCGTTAAACGGTTTAATTTGGGCATTTCGCAGGTTGATCAACTGATCGAATTTGTTTTGCTGCAAAATTATTTGATGTATGCATAAAGATTTGTTATATTATTGTCTTGCCTTAGCACAGCAGAAGTATGTCGGAACTTTGTAAAAAAGCCAACGTGTTGTTTGTGGCTGGCTTAGGAGGGATCAGTGCTTCTGATTACACGCACATATTAAAGCATCTCACCGAATCCATATTTGGTCTATATTTTGAACCTAAAACAAAAGTACTTCCAAACAATAGCTGTAATGTTACGTCTAGCGATAAGGCTTTGATTGCGGCAATTAAAAAAGTCGCTCTGGATCATCGCCATTGCCAACATATCAGCGTGGTTTGGTTCTGCCACAGTCATGGAGCAAAAATGGTCTGCGATGCATACAAAGAGCTACAAGGCACACAGGGATTTGACAGGATTTACAAACGTTCCGCCATCATTTGTATCGGCGCCCCCCCCCCCCCCCCCCCCCCCCCCCCCCCCCCCCCCCCCCCCCCCCCCCCCCGTTTCGTTGGCAGTAAATTCATTGGCAACGGTAACAAAACAAGCATGTATGTTATTACTATGTTTTGATTTATTGTTAGTGAAGTTAAAACTGAGATCTTTTATCTCGTACACAAATGCCCTTCTGGTAAATCGTTCACAGAACACCGAATTTCCACAAAAATATGTTTTTTCAAAAATATGTTTTTGTTAAAACATTTTTGTCGTCCATTCGAAATATCAACTATTTTAAGTTTATACGGTCATTTAAAAGCCATATGCAGTAAAAAATGTACATTTTTAAATGCGATACACAAGTGTGCCAATGTTGCAGTGGTTCACAAATCCCCTTGATAAAAGAAACCGAAACAAATGTCGGGCTTGGCATTTTTAGTGCGTTTATTGCAGGTTCTAAACATATTTCAGCTTTAAGCTTCGAAAACGATAAGGCACATGTGATTAAAGAATACATGGCATGCAAAAAGTGGCGTATCTTGGTAAATGAGCTTCTTCCGCTGAGTCAAAGCGTCTGTGAAACCAATTTTGTTTAGCTTTATGAAAACTCAAGTCTTAAATGTATATAGAAGCAAGAATTCATAAATTTCCATAGATACTGAAAATAGCTTACTCTATACCAATAATTTTCTTTTGACATTGTTCATGGGGCCGTTTTGGTGGATTACTTTGTTACCAAAACGAATGGGCTATGGTTTTATTTGAGAATGTCCCCCCCCCCCCCCCCCCCCCCCCCCCCCCCCCCCATTGTATCATGTTGTACATAATTTGCTGGCTTTTGCAATTTGTGGCGTAATCGTGTATGCCCTTACATATGAACCACATACCATCTTTGTCTGCTTTTGTGCCGCTGTATAGGTTTGCTTCTGTTTGTATATGCTTTCCTTTTATCGCAAACACGTATATTCCTAATATAATGATTTAAACAATGTTGTTTATTTATTGAATTGCATTCGTAGACGACCACGGTCTAGTAATTACGCGAAAATTATTAGGTGGGAAAGGCTTGTCTGTACTGATGTCGTATTTGTAACAGTAATTAATGTAACTCTTTACCGCCATTGGTGTTTTAGATTTAAGAAACACTGTCAGGAAAATAATCTGCGTTTAGTTTATGGACTAATAAAAATACAGTAGTAGGCCTCGAGGTTTTCCATACCATTGGTTATTCAGTTAGAGATCACCAGCCAAAATATTCATTTAATAGTTTGCTTTAACGCAATGATAAACATTGCAAACAAAAACTCACAAACCGTAATATACAGTCAATGCATATGTCGTAATTTAATTATTGTACTTGGGTGTACAGAAAGAAAATTGATTCCCGTTTTTCTCGTGAAGAAAAGTCGCACGCTTCAGTACTTTTCTGTTATAGGAGTAGTCTCAAAACAACACCGTCGTAAACAAAAGTGAAAGTTCAATACAGAAATGTTTATTTAAAGATCTGTGTAGTTCGATGAACAATCTTTAATCAATTAAGAAAAACGAGTGATTTCAAAAACAATAGATTAAAAAGTCGGTATTCAAAGGTAAACTTAATAAAAAGTTGGCATCGTAAATGATTATTTAGTTACTACTTCTGTAACCGAAATTAGTTGGGTTATCCCAAATATGTCATAGGATTTTTGAGAAAGGCGATGCGGTTATCTTTTACTAAATAAGGTAAGCTTACCCAACCCTATCTACGATTATAGTGGAATCAAACTCCCAATTCGGTATGTACCAGGTCGCCGTGCACTAACGTCTAAAGCCAAAGTTGAGATGGTCACACCGAAGAGGGTCTCAATTAAAACACGTTTAATAAAATATGCAAAGACATTACCGTTGGATTACGACAGTGCAACTTTCAAGGCTCCAATACAACACAACCCAACGCTACCACGTTTTTGAACTGCATTCAGAGCACTGCGAACAACACGAGATCCAAGCGAGAACTGCCTCAAATTTATTACGAAGTATGGCAGTGCCAAAGTCACGTGATTTTGGTGGCCAATTACAATGTGCACGCGCGATTGGCTTGAACATGATTATTGCGAAAGAATAATTGTTAAGGGAAAGAAATGTAGCGGTACGTAAGAATGTGTCATTCACCAAAGTAAGGTGAAGCGCAAATACAAAAATAATTTTAAGTTAAAATGTGCATGTATTGATAAATTAAATATTATTAGGTGAAAACAATGTAAAATATCAACAAACAATGTGGAAAATCAATAGAAACACAACAGTGAAGATAAAGTAACCAACCAAACAAACATTAAGTGCACAAATAAGACAAAATAGATTTAAACAATAAAAAGCCCCCCCCCCCCCCCCCCCCCCCCCCCCCCCCCCCCCCCCCCCCCCCCCCCCCCCTAATAAACAACAGTGATCTTGTGCAACAAAACAAAGAAACTGGCAATGTACGTACCCGCGCATTACACTTTGTTTCTTTTTTTAGCAGCAATAGTAATTATCTTGTTGTGGAAAAGCGGGAAACTAAGGAGAAAATCAAAACAGAAAACTTGTCACCACAGGCCAATAACTGTATACAGTGTTTAACAGATTGAAGTAGTCGAATTGGTTCGAATTGGTAACACTGACGGCCATCAACAAGTTAAAGGAAATTACAACAACGATTTGTTAGAAATGGGGGCCACATAGAGAAATGTAAACAAAAATTCGTACATTACTGCCAACTAGCGAGGGTTTTAGTAAACAAAATGCACCGCTAATGTGTAATGTGTTTTTTTTCCGATGACCACTTTAAAAGTTTTTTTTTAATAATTTGCTCATACAATTCTTTAATACTATACTCATTTTACGACTAAAAATGTATTTGTCACCTGCAGCAAACTAAGCGAAATGGTACGACACACCAAACACTGCGTTTTATTTCACGTAAAAAAATAATTTAAAAAAACTGTAACACGGGCCAAAAGACACATAACAACTGTTAAATCTGGATGGACGTTTTGTGGTGCATGACTAAAAAAGCAAATATTAAATATCACTTCTAAATTGTTGTAAGTGTCCAAAAAGAATAAACGTCCAAATAAACTGCATTTTTTTTACTTAACTTCATTTTAGTTAAGTTTATGACGCACACACACAATATTTTTTTCTGACTAATGCTTTTGTAGCGCAGTTATCACGTTAAGGCAGCTGCTCCAACGGCTAGAAGTTAAAATCAATGAATAAACGCGCTCTACCCTTACAAGTTGTCATAATTCAGAGGCAATTCTAAACTTTTGTACTATCCGTAAAAGCAAGCTGGAAGTTGAAACACAAGTTAAAATATTAGGCGAAAGTTATACTTGATAAATCGATAAAAACGAGCAACCCAAAGTTACACGTTACAACATTGGCATTGATTGGGGTAGAAGTTCCGAAAAAATCATTTACGCAAAGTTGATTGCAAAAGGTGTCGGAGGAAATAGCGTTGGGCTGTAAAGTCAAGGAATGCCAAGCCGGCGCAGTGATTGCATTCGAAACAGAAGCGAGTAAACAAAAACAATCAAATTAAAATGGTGGCAGAGAAAAACAGAAAGCGCATTTCAGAAGGGAAAACCACAGAAACAAAAATGTGGAAAGAAAAGGAGCTCAAGACATATCGTGACAACATAGAGTGATAAAAACAGTGTAGTAAATAAAAGTTAGATTCCTTTCAACACATTTGTCGTTACAATTGTCAAAAATAAAAATTTGGTTCAAATTTATGACTTAGAAAAATTCACAATGCCAATACCCCCCTAATAATGCAAAAGTTATGCTCATCTTGCTTTGGCCAATACCACTAATATATAAAAAAAAGAAAAGTATCTTTTGATTAAAACTTTTGTGTCGGCAAGGTCATTTAATGAATATGTTCAGGTTCTGTGGGACAGCACACAAAACAAGCAGGTTACTTTAACATTTAAACTGTCGTATTAGGCAGCACAGAAATAAAAAAATTGAAGCAAGGCATATACCATATTTACAAAGAATAACCAAAAAGCAATAGATTTGTTTTATAATGACGATGTGGCAAAGGTCATTGCAAGTGATAGAAAACAGCAAATTTTCAACCACCAAATGTTTAACTGAACCAAAAGTTATTGAGAATGTGCTTTGCAGGAATTTGAACTTTCCATTCCTAGTTTTCTCTTTAATTCAATTCTCCAACTCCGACACGAAAGATAATCTTTCATTAAATGAGCTTCTTCCTCGTCTCTTTCTCCCAACGAGGTGGACGTAAAGAGAAATGATCTTGGGCTACTCAGGAATGGGAGGGCTAAGCCAGATAAGATATCTTTTGCATTTCTGCTTGCCGTTTTCATTTCAGGCTCCACATCAACTCGTTTACGGTTACAGCATTGACAAGCGCCATTTTTGTATGGCCCAATTTCTAGGAGGGTCTGTTCGTCTCTTTTTCCTATCAAAGTTGACCCTCCCCTGGCCACGTTGTCATTCAGCATTCAACGCAACCTAAAATGAAATGTAGTTTTGTTATTTCAAACCTTGACGGACTATATCTTTCTATCAATAAACAACGTACTTGTGCCAAATCGTTATTTGCCAGTGAAGCACCACCTAAGCAAATAATAGCTGAACAGTTTCTAATAATTTTGAAACGTTCTGCTGCAATATTTTGTTTGAGCTCTGTGTACGTATCGCAAACCATCTTTGCACCATAACTGTGGCAAAACCAGATTAAACTGATTTTGCCACATTGTATGTGGTTACGTGCCACGCCATTAATTTTTTCTTTTAATTTCATGTCAGGTTTTAATCCATAAATACAGTTATTTGGGAGTATTTCTTCAATGCCCGGTTCAAAGTCCAGAGAAAACACCGTTTCCCTTATAATATTAAGGGTGTCCCTGAAGTGTGAAGGGTTGCTACCCCTAATCCTGGCACAAAATACACATGAGCATTTGGGAAAGTTGACATGTTTCTAAGATTAACTTATGAACTTTGTACTCCTGTATAAAATAACATTTGTTTTTACAGAAACATGTTAAACAAACCTGCAACCACACACAAACGTTAAAAAAATCAATAAAAACATAACAACAAATAGGCAACCATGCATAATTAAATTACATTATGTTAATTTTTAGTGTTCTAATTTAGCGGCATTAAAAGTTGAGGCATTAAATTTATGCGCCAAAGAAGTTCTGTTTCGGCCGATTTTTAAGATGTTTGGGCCGAAATTGAAACATCGACAAAACGGCATATTTGGCCAAAAACTTCGGTGCATCACTACTTTAAATATGATCACGTTCACTTTATTAAAACCTCCTTCTGGTCATAACTTTTAAGTCATTATAAATATCTTCCCTTATACACGAGCAATTATTACCCAAACCAACATCTAGTTCTCGTCTTAACATTATTCTCCATTTTCGACAGGCGAGATATTCGTTGATAAAATGTCCTTCGAGTTTGGCTGATGCAGAGAACATGCCAAGAGCACCAGGAATTTTTCGAAAAATGTTCAGCAAAGTATATCCTGTTGATTGAGGTTCAACAATATATTCTTCAATGTTTTCATCATGTCTTTTACAGCATTCACATTGGCCATTTTTAACCGGTCCAATTTTGAGACATTGTTCATTGTGTGTCCCCATACCAATCGTGGCTGCTGTTTTGGATCGAAGGTCGTTTTCACAATCCACATTCAGTACCACCTAAATAATAAAAAGTACTAAGTTATAGAGTGATGGTAAGAAACTTGGAGAATCAAACAGGCTTGTTTTATCAAAACTGTAGTTTAATCCGAACACGAAAAGGGGTTTAATAAATGAGCGTGACAGATGGATTTGCTTTTACCTTTGCAAGATTAGGTTCAGCGAATGTCACTCCACCTAAAGTGAAGACCGCCATTTTGTTTCGGATTTTCTCTGCGTCTTCTTGCGAAATGTCCTTGTTAATCTCATTGATGTTTTCTACAAGCATTTTTGCCCCATGACTGTGAGCAAAAAATACCAAACTAATTTTGTCGCAAGTCTGATCCAACAGCGTTTTAATCAGTGATTTAATAGATGTGCTAAGGTCTTCATCAGCAGAAGTTCCCCGAAACGCACCAACCAAGTTACTCTTGTTTGTTAAAATTTGAAGCTGATTCGATTCGTAATCTAATCCAAAAATAGTTTCCCGCAATCTTCGTCCCCCCCCCCCACAGACGAGTTTAATACATGCGATTATGTGAAAACAATTGTTCTTTTTCAACACAAGTAAGATTATAGAAACGCGGGCACTGGTAATCCCATTTTTGACATCGAAGGCCACCTTTATTGCCCTGAAAGGTTGCATGTGGCCTTGTTAACCAAGAGAGTTACATATACCATACAATACTTTTTAGATCTAAAGATATTAATCCTAATTTTAATTACAAAATAATAGATCGGATCTTTCATTAAGTTTCAAGACTTTCAATTTAGGCTATTTTTTGATTAGAACTCAACCGCCATGTCACTTAATCAACTCTACATTAATGGCAGTCGTCACAAGGCTTTTGTTTCGACCTTAAAACGTATTTGGCAACTTTACTCGTATTATGGTTGGTAAC
>QLIY01000690.1:0-41766 GCA_003260075.1 Phallusia mammillata
AGTACATTTTAACATTTCTCCCTGATACAGATTTTAACACTAAATTCCCTGACATGTCAGGGAAAATCCTGACGTGTGGCAACCCTTCTTGAGCAGACTGGGCACTAACTTTCTTATTTTGCTTCCGAAACAGCGATTTTTACGTGCGTTGCCGCTTAACTTTCACCTTTCCGAGGCCGTAGTCATGCCTGGTTGCGTAAGATCTAAATCAGTCGCTTCGTTTTTTGTTGGTTTGCTAGCGAATCACTACTTGCGATCGCTACTACAAACGAAAAAACGTACAATCGTACATTTTTTTGTTTGTTTTTGTTAGAAAATCGGCTTAAATAAAAATTTCGAGACTCTCGAGAAATGGATTTTTAATTTCTCGTTTCTCGAGAAACGCAAAAGTCGAGAAATAGAGGACCCTAGTTCATACGATCGCCCGCTTGCCTTGAATTTCTGCGTCATGCTTGGTTGACTGTCTGCGTGCTTTTAAACAGCTGACGACTTGATTACTAAACAACCAATAAAGCTAACATGGAATCCAGCAGTTGTAACTGTCTAGCAAACCATGACAAAAGGCCTTCTGTGGATTGACAATATCTCTGGATGGGTTACAGTAATGAAGGCATTTTTCTTCAAAAAAATGCTGTTATGTAAAAATTTTGCAAAAGATTGATTAATAAATTGGGGGGGGGGGGGGGGGGGGGGGGGGGGGGGGGGGGGGGGGGGGGGGGGGGGGGGGGGGGGGGGGGGGGGGGGGGGGGTTTAGGGGGGAAGATTTGAAATAGTGCCCATCAGCAAACAGTAAAACTTATTTTGTCTTGACAATGCTCACAAACATATTATTTTAGTCATTTCCTATACATGAACATGAGCATTTGCAAAAAAATAAAACACCAAGGACAACAAGAAAACAGATATGGTGAGCTGTTTGTGGCAGTTGATTGTTGCTTCAATAATTGCTTGTCCAACCCTGTCATATTCTTTTAAATGGGAGGTTTGATCTCTGAGAGTAATGTTCAAAATCATCAGTTTGGTGGACACTGATATGGTTTGTTGATGCAGGTGTAGTTGACACCTTCAGCATCAAATGTAACCCAAAAGTTACATGTCAACCACGTAGAAAGTAGCTTGTTTCAATGTTCTATCACCACACCCTTTCAGCTTGCACTTGAATTGGTAAATTGTCAGGTGTGCTGCTTAAAAGAAACAAAAATATTTAGTAATAAAAATAAATTATCAAATGTAAAACACCTTACCTTCAAGGTTTTATAAATGACTCAAGAAATTGCATTGTTTCATAATATGTCCATGCTCCAAGTAGAAAGGCAGCAAATCCAAATTCAACATTTTTTCAACACTACGGTCAGTGAAACTTGAAGCATCTACAACATCATAACAATCCTCTTACTTCTGTTTCTTCAAGCAATAGGGGGGGGGGTTCCAACCAAGTAGAAAGGCAGCAAATCCAAATTCAACATTTTTTTCAACACTACGGTCAGTGAAACTTGAAGTATCTACAACATCATAACAATCCTCTTACTTCTGTTTCTTCAAGCAATACCAATCCAGTTTACAAGGTGATTCAGATTTACTAAGCTAATCTATTCAAAAGTTTTGTAAACACAAACACGACACTTTTGTGGAAGCTATAGCTATACTTCGTGATCCAGAGTTTATATTGTCGTTCTTGTTCTTGTAACTTTTCACTACAATATTATGTTTTAATTTTCTGTGCACAAAAAGAAATCACTACAACTTTGCAACTTGCTGATTCGTTGTGGAGGGTGGACCGACAGCAAAGAAAGCCAAAATATGACGCGGACCTCTGCGATGACCGCGATTTTGTAGCGAACATTTGAACTCTGCGATTTTGTCGCATTTGTCGCCGAAGAGCGGAAATGACGTCAATTATTTTGGCCTTGCGACAAAAAATCGCATCCATCGCATCGTGTGTGCATCGGCCTTAATAGTTAAAGTGAATTCCTCCTCTCAAGCTTTAAATTTCGCCCTAGAGAGGAATTTATCTTTGGTTGAAAACCACTGTGTTACGGTTACCTATATGGTAACAGGTCAAAGAAAATGCTCTTTTAGTGTTTTTATACACACCCACGTTTCCCAATACCTCCAAATGCATACAACAATTTACACACCACGCACATCCAATTTTAATAAATGAGTTACGATGTACACAGGGCAAAAGTAGCAGATCTGATTACACACATAATATGAATACAATCCGTAATATTAACAACATATCTGAGATTATACAAATACAGGGTTTTACCAAAAGCTTATTAAACTGTTAGTTTCTGCTTCAGTTTCGATACAACCTATCCCAACCCTGAACATAAAACATTTGCCCGACGCAGCTAAAGCGAGGGGTTAATATGCCTCTTCCCAACTTGCGTCGTAGGTTTCTCTTTTAGGGGGGGGGGCTTTAACAAAGGCTTAGCAAACTGTTAATCTCTAGAAGCGTATATGCTTTAGTCCTAATACTAGTATTACCAATCCAATCCCTAAACATAAAACATCTGTCCCGCCGCAGCTAAAGCAAGGGGTTAATATGCCTCTTCCCAACTTGCGTCGTAGGTTTCTCTTTTACACTTTAAAAAGAGAATACATGCGAATAAACGTTGCGAGAGTTACGAGAAAATATACGTCAATCACCCATTTTCGAAATGCATGGTTAAATTAAAAGGAAACGGAAATTAGTCTATGTCTGTGTTGCCATCACGTGTGGAGGTTGCAACATGTCGAATAAATCAAGTTGCCGCAACTTAATTCTTTCGATAACGGCGCCTTTAGGCCGTTTTGAAAAGAAACAAAAAAACTTGCAAGATAGCTAACTTGCAGCAACTTTACTATCTTGCATTGCAAGTTAGCTATGTTTCGTTACGAGTTATCTAAGTTGTCGCAAGATAACCCAACTTGCGGCAAATTAGCTAACTTGCAACGCTTAGTTTCTGCAACTTACGGCCACCCATAATTACGCCATGTTGGATTATGGAACAATTACCGCATGATGGCGAAAAAGAGTAAGCAAACTTTTTGATTTATTTCTTTGTCCGTTAAAAGGATGGATATCAGTCAAAGTGAAACGAAAAAAAAGTTTTTCGGATTGACGGTCGCGGCTTTTAATCTTTCACTTAAAACTGAAATAAAGAAATTGTGGGACGAGCACCTGTCGATCAAAAGGTTACTGGTTCGAAACTCATACGCATCTCTGTGTTTCAGAAGCCAGCGACTGGATCAGAAGTTCTTACTTGTGATTGCCTCAGCAAGAAACTTGAGCGGCGCTGATCCAACCTAATGGAATCTGATAGATTGTAAAAGTTCAAAATAAAAACTCATCTACATAAAAAAACAAATTCAAACAAAAAAATATTCAACGAATAAGTACTTCAGAAGGTGGATCCCGGGGCGGACTCATTGTGAGCATAACGTATTCAGGCGTTTCCCAACCATCTAGGATAAAAACAAAACAATTAAACTCTCACAAATTCATAAAAAAATGTAAATGAACAAAATGTTTCAATTTACCTGCCATGACGTATTCATCTGTTATTCCGCCCACTGACAATAAAAAACGAAACATGCCTGTCTATAAAGCACTTAACGTTAACCGCTTTAACCAGACCAGTAATCTATCTTGATCTGTTTAATCCTGTACCACAGCGTCATCGTAACATGATGAGGTGACGACAAACGAAGGCAGCTGTGGGTCTGGATAAGGAATAAACATGACGCTCCAAACAGGTTTAGTTAATATTGATGAGAATTTGCACCAAAACAAAGAAGTTCCAGTTTGATTATCCTTTAGTGCAGTGGTTCTCTACCTTTTTTGTTCTGTGCACCCTTTTAGTCGATATTCAAATCCAATCTCTCCTAAAATTTTAGTTCGATAAAATTTCGTGCAGCAATGACACATACGCAGCAATAACTCATAGCACAGACAACCAGTAAGAGATTAATATTGTGACACAAATTCCCCCCTATTGGGAAATTCCCTCTTCTTGGGAACCACTGCCTTAAAGTTTTGTCAGAATGCGTTTGCCACTGTTCCATATTTGCGTCATTAATGATCAATTTTGAAACAAGTTGTAATTGTATTTAACATATACGTTTTTTTTAAAAAAAAACGCAATAAATATCTTTATAGCCAGATCCACTAGTACTGTGATGTCATACGAGCGTCAGTGTGACGTCACAGTGATGCAACAATGGATAAAGCGGGTTGACCTCTCAAACAGCGGGCGCACGCCCCACTTTCGAACACAAACAAAGGGCGGCGACGCGATGCGAGCGTTGGAACTTGGAAGTTAATTAAACAAGTCGTCTTGGAATAGGAATCGCTGCTTTAATACTTCCAGTGGATTTCATTGTTTCGCGAATAATATTGCCCGGTTTGTGATTATTGCTAACACAGGATTAGGGTTAGATCGGATTGTATTGTGAAAAAGCTATCTTCGTTATCCGTATAGTGTTTTATGTGTGATAAATAAAAAACAAAAAATAGCGCAACAATATCCTGTGTCAGCTGTAATGTAGTGTTTTTGTCTTAATCTGTTGGCCATGTCCTATTTTAAGTGCAGAATCTGAATTTATACAATAGTGCAAATACATGTCATCTACTAGTAAATCATGTATACACTGGCGAAGTATTAGAATTATTTGAACGTGTTAATTTCACGAAAGTTTGCGATTTAAAGTCAAACCAGGTAAAGGTTTAAAATTCGGTCCTGTTTACATTAAACAAATACAAACATTAATTGATTCTGTAAAGCGTTATTACCGCATTTTCTTTATTGTATGCCGAATTTTAAGGTGTCAAAAAATAATGTAAGCCGCCCCCGTAAAAAACTTAAAAAAACCAAACCTGGTGTTCGGTTCCTAATATGCATTTCTAATGCTCTTAAAGTTAACTTTTATAATCAGAAGCCTAGAAACAGATTCAAACCCGAAGCCGCGACAGGAATTCGGCGATATTTTGTTTCCGACTTATCCAAACAAACAACAAGTCGCCACAGACCACATAAAGTCGATGTAATTCAAATTTGAAGACGCCGCACACAGACCAAAATCCCGGCTAGATCCACTTTTACCTTGTTGACACAACTTTGTGTGGCGCCGCCGTGAAACCTTGTTACCCTTGTAATCCTGCTGTACAAAAGGCGAGCGCACGATTTCATGGCGCATTTTTTCACGCTTTTTGTGCGTAGAATGCCAGCATCTCTTGAGGATGGCTCGTCTTGTCGCGGCGAAGATAAAGAACTGCGCGCTCGACGCGATTTCGCGGCCTTCAGCAACTTGCTTTGCTCTTTCAGTTGTTTCGAGCCGTCTTGCTGTCAGCACTAGAACTAGCGCACAATTGAAACGTGCCTTTTCGCCAGTTTGGCCAAGTTTTTGCTAGCACTAGTTGTGAAAACACAGACCAGCTAGTTTCTTCATTTAAGCCGTACTGTTTTACCAAATGCCTTAAGTATTTTAGTTCAAATACTTCACTGCTTATAAAGTTTTGCTATTCAGTTTAGTCAACAATGCGGTTGTGCAGATGTGATTTCCTGAGGTCTTGGTCTTGTTTTATTTGAAATATTAGGATTTGTTTGGACCATTGTCGGCCATTGTTGTCAATAGTGCATTGAAACAAAGTTAGATTGCTCATTGTTGGCTGACAGTTATATTTAATGGAATCAAGTACAACTGCTACGATTCTTGGTCAGCTGTATTTCTGTTGGAAATGAAAAGTCTATGTACTTGTTAACAACAGTGTGCACTGTCTGCAGCTTAGAATTTTGTTTGTTATGTGAGTTTTCGGCAGAAATCAACTTGTGTGATGTTATTTTAATGGTTTATAAACAGTTTATAGTATGTGCTTTTTGAAACATGTTTTAATCTAAGAGGCAATTATGTGGTACGTAACATTTCGCCAGAATATGCCGAACTTGCGCTTCTAGGCTTGCCAAAAATAACGTTACTGAATTAGTTGTCAAAAATCTTTACAAATTTGGGTTTTGTCAAACTATGTTGTTTTGTGTTTTAGCGTGCTAGGAATAACCTTTGATCAAGTTGGCTTTGAGACGACGCAAATGGAATATTTCACATGAGTTCAGTTGTGTGGGATGGTACGCAGCTTTTAACTGAACAACACAAGCTTTTGGATTAACATCAGGTTTTTAGCCGGAAATCAGAGCCAGTTTTCCCGCCGAAGAAGTTTTTTGGCACTCTTTGAAAAAAACGCCGACCAAGAATGAAAGCCCTTGCCTGGACAATTGAGGGATGTGTTTTTGTGATTTTATTTGCTGGTAAGTCAATATTAATAAATCTAGTTGTACTTAATTTATGAATTAATTTAAACCAATCGTGGTGTTGCTAAAAGCAATAAGGTACAATAACAACTGAGTGCATGCATAACACTACAGCCATTTTTACAATAGTTTTACTTTTCATAATTATACACATACACAATTTTGTAGGCACGTTACAACATTATAATATGCATTATCATTATTAACCGTGCAATCAATGACAATAATGTCATAAAGCAATAAAAATATTGCTTGTGAGGAAAAGTTTCTTGCTATTGCGAAGTTTTAAAGCACTGTGGCAAAGCTTTTGTTTTAAATGGCCACTTCACAGCCATTCAAAAGTGCTTGAATGCAGCATGTCGAATTGTGGCGTCATAAAACACCCTTTATTGTGTCACATAAACCCTCATTGTGGTTTCGAGAATGAAAATTGTTCTTGGCTTGAAGCGGAGTTACGGAAAAGCTTTGTGCAGTCAACAAGGATTAATAAAAATTGTAAAGCCCTAAAAACATAGCTGAGATGTACGGATCTCAAGTCTTGTCATATGTGCAAAATGGGAATGCTCAGGAGACCGGCCTGATTCGGTATAACGTCTGTAGCATTAGACTGGCGCACTGTGATCGTTTATGCACAGTATTAGTGATAATTTTTTGGGATCCCCTGTTTAACTTTAATTGCTTGATTGTACCGACTGAATGAGTTTACATTAAAGTTTGTTACATGTAATGTTGCGCAGTAATTGTTGGGACTTTAGACCTATAAATACCACAAGAGGTAATGTTCAGATGTTTACAATACCAAAGCAATGGGCCACAACGATAAGTAATAGCTCCAAATAAACTATAGTGCAGTAATCAGGCTGATATTTTGTCACCAGTTGCATTGTCAGGACCTTACAAATCAAACGGATGATTCCACGTTGAAACTTACAATCTTTTACCCTATTAGCTGCGCAAAAGTTTCTTGAAAAGCTTCAAAAACTTTCGCCCCAACCCCCCGCAGTTTAGCACAGCTTCCGTGGTGCCGCTTTTAACGTTGAAAACTCGAAAAGTTAAACCAGCTCACATTCCTTTTCCGCATCAACGAATCGTAGCAACGCGAAGAGCTTTTGAAAAGTGACTTCTCCCTCTTTTCACCACTGAGAACAAAGTTCGGGTTTTCGGCCCAAATCGTGCGTCACGGTAGAGCGCACTTGCGGATAGTGAACCGTGACCCTGTAGATCGTGTCACGTGATTCATTGGTCTCAGTTTTTGTTGAAGTCGTCGAAAAGTGTTCTGTCGTGCTTTTTTTGCGCAAAAAAGAAAGATTTGGATCAGTAACCAGTAAATAAAAATCTTCAAAAATGTTAAGGTTATGCCAAAAAACAAAGTAATGTAACCGTTCACTTGGAAATTTGGTTGAAAGATTTTAGTTTTTTTCCTGCACAATCAACTTATGTTCTGGGCTAGTTTACAATTTTATAGCTGCCACTGCAAATTTTGTTTAGTACTTTAGCGGTTTGAACCTCAGCAAGAAATTTTTGTGCCGATTCCGCGAAAAACAAATTTTTTGAAGATTTAAAAACCGCGTAAGCTAATAGCTGGTGAGTCATGATGCATAGAACCGCTCTCTCTCTCGTTTTCTCCCACGCAGACCCGGATAATTGCCCTCCCCGTCGAACCTCCTTTACCCTCCGGAAGTTCAATTTAGAATATTTTCTCAATTGCCAAATCCACAAAACAGCTCAACCCGAACGACCCCGTTAAGAATACGAACCGGGTTCTTGTGTGACGTGAAAGCAGTGTCAGTGATGTCACAAAGGATGCACGACGTCGCGCGCACGTGACACGTTTGTGTCAGTTCCAATGTTTGTTGATTCAACTTCGCGAGAGTCAACTTGCTTTGTGACGTCACATGGCTTGATCCGGTCATTGTCAATCCGGTTGTGACGCCACTATCCTGCGACAAATATAGTCGAGGCTGGGATGAGAAGTGTTTCGATTGTTTTATGACGTCACAGTGAAACTGGAATCGTCGAGAAGTGAATTCGGTTTCTGGTTGGGGAAGTTCCCTATCTAGGGCGCTCGTCAAATATTTTATCAATGTTTTTATGTTTTTCCGTTTCCCTGTGGCGACGCGTCATTAAAAACCAACAAACGATCGTAAAACTGGAAGTGGTGTTTTACAGCTGGGAGATGAAACACTTGTTCGAGTTTTATTGTACCCGTCATGTCCAGTTTCCTTTCAAGGGTTCTGGCAAAATGTCGGTCATTAAATTTAACGTTTTTTGTGTCAACTTGTTTCTGAAACGCATCCAGCACTTTTTAGGGGTCAGGATTGTTGTGTTGAAACACATGCAGGTTCTGAATTTTTTTTACGTGAAAGTTTTGTTGACAACACGCTTTAAGCGCTATTGTTGACTGCACGAAGCTCCTTAGGGGGGGGGGGTTCATGCAGGTTCTGAATCTTTTTTACGTGAAAGTTTTATTGACAACACGCTTTAAGCGCTATTGTTGACTGCACGAAGCTCCTTAGTAAACCTGCTTTGAGCTTGCAAAGTCGTGCATTTAACAAGCGCTGTGGATGACTGTACGAAGCTTGTTTGTAAATCCGCTTTAATTGTTCAAAGTCGTGCGTGTAACAAGTGTTATGGTTGACTGCATGAAGCTCGTTGGCAACACACGTGTTGGACATGTACAGTGGTGGGGGGGGGGCTTTAATTTAATTGTAAGTCGTGCGTGTAACAAGTGCTATGGTTAACTGCATGAAGCTCGTTGGCAACACACGTGTTGGACATGTACAGTGGTGCATGTGACAAATCCGTACTTACGCAAATTGGCCTTAACAGCCTTTTTCGAAACCGAATCTTGTACCCCTGCTCTGGTGGTTTGTACCCTTGCCTAAAAACCCGTAGTAAAAGCGCTTGTATCAAAAACAGTTAACAGCACTCGACGACCGATACAACGTTAATATCAAGTCTCTCTGTTCGAACGAGCGGTCTTGAGTATTAAACCGTTGACTCTATCTCGTCCGAACAAGACCACAGGCTTCCAACATGCCTCAGTGCAGCTAATTACAGCCAGCATACCGTGATTAGAGTCTCGTTGTCGTATTTTTACCCACAGTCTAGTCGTTATCCTGCTCTGCGATCATCCGATTATTATCCACTTAACCTGAACGAATTGTTTGCAAAGTCATTTCAAAATTTGATGTTCACTGGCCGCAACACAGCGTAAAACATGGGTATATGTTCAGTTTAATTCACTGTTTCAAACAAGACATTGAAAACACTCTTGTTTATGTCAGTCGCCGAAAAACGAAGCACGCGTTGTTTTACTTATATCTACCCGATATAATTTGCGATTGTAATGCAAAAAATTAAGGGTTTTTGTTAATACAAACATTTTATTTCACCTGACAATGACAGTAGGAAATATTAAAACTTTATAAAAATACACAACATTACATTAGCAAGTTTATTCTTGCCTGTAATTCTTAGTTATAAGATTTAAAACAGTTTAGCATCAAATTTTGGACAAATGATCAACGGCAATGGCAGTGTTTATTTTAAAACATTTATTTTAAAAGCATCACTATTAAATGTGACTTTCTCCCTAAACTATGCGAGTATTACGTGTAAACAAATCAGCCCTTACTCACCGCCTACAATCTGATTGTTATCGCTTGTTGCCCAACAATACGTGTAGCAAGGAGTGGGTTTGTGTCGTAACAATAAACAAACAAGATATGACGGGTTTGGAATGTGGCGATTGTTATTTTTAGTGCTTTACCTCTGATACCTATTAATTGCAGTGGATTAATTGGATTTTGTTTTTTGAAATAAATAACTTGAGGGTTCATAGCGCTTAGGGCAATTGCACACACTTATATTTCGATGATTTTTTTAGTTAGCACATAAAAAGTAACCGCTGATATTATTACCCGATTTGAAACCAACGTTTTAGCGTCACTTTTAGCCTTTTAAAACTTCTTTTAAGGCATCAGCAAGTGTGTTTTGATGCAAGCATGAGATACGGAGGCTGCGTTTTAGGTTGTTATGACTGGCAGAGAAAACTCCGGAAGAACCGAGTTCCGTTATTTCAACATTTGATTCAGTATCAGTTGAAAGTGCTTGTAGGTTTGGGGTGTGGCGTTATCGGTGCCTTTTCCCCTTGTGATTTTTGTGATTTCGTTGTTTTGTGGAATTTTTGTGGCTGAATCCTGTTTTGTAACGCTCCAAGACTTTGTTGTTTTAACACACTTTTTCCGTCTACACGCCGTTTTGTTGACACTTCGGTTTAGTCGCGGATTTAAACATGTTTTCACCGCAAGATTAAAATGTATTTCACCAACAACTTCATCTACATTTGTTAGGTCCTGCGCAAACAACTGTAGATTTTTGGAAATTTGATTTTTGTAAACGATTAAATATGACTGTTTGATCGAAACCCTGTGAAATGTGTTTTGCGTTGCATACGAAATTGGAAAATAGTTGCTTAGATATTAATCACAAGGCTGTGGGTTCTAGTCCCAATCCAACCAACCTACATGTGTTTTGGAGAAAATGAATAAAATGACTTTGTTCCAACGCAGTGCAGGCGATTAAATAAAACTCCATGTAGTTGTAATATAAAGAAAAAAAATATTAACGTAAAATGAATAACTCACTTAAATCAGGTTAAAAATGTGTACAGGAAAACAGTAACACTAACCTAGCGAAATTCCTAGGGGAGCCGTGGAATGTTTGAACTCTTAAACAAGCGCCACGCCTTTAATGTTGTTTTGCCCAAACGGAAACAAAAAATAAACGGATAATTTAAGCTTATGCTGACATTAAACAAATGATTTACTAAGCCGTCGGAAGTCTTTACTTTTGCTAAGTAGTTTGAGTTATGTTGTCTGAATCAACTAAACTTTCCCATACATCACTTTATTATTGACTAACCGCACAAGTTTGCTTCCTGTCTTCCGTGTTTGCTATCTCTTATCTTGAAGCGACACTAAACAAATAACGCGACACATTTACAGCTTGTCGCGTGTCGTGTGGCGCGACTTTTTGTGGACAAAACAGAGCAAGGCGCCAACGCTTGTGTGTCAAGTTGAAAGGGTCGCTGCGTCTTATGTCTTGCGGTTGTTTGCTCAAAATCTTTCGGGTAACTTTGTTTGGGTTGGCGATTTTGGAATAACCGTTGACTTTTGTTGGGTATTTTTGACACAAAAACGCTTTGTTAATTTTGAGTCTTTAGTGGGATTCAAACGTATTTCCTTACACAGTAAACCTCACTCCGGACCCGTGTGGACTACGAAATGTCTGGATTCTGGGATGTCAATTTCGTTCAAGCTTTACCACATCACAAATCATTTGTACCTTAAGTGTTTTTTTTTTAAATTAGGCGAAGATCCGGATTAACCAAATCCGGTTTAACCGAGATTTACTGTATATGGGCACCAAAAACGTCACAATCCGGCGGCCTGTATGATGTAACAATGTCGGTGTCGATTTCGCGAAAGAATCTCCGAAAAAAGTTTTTGTTACGACCCATTAACGACCCGTCTTGTTGGTCGCGCGCTTTTGTTTGTTACGTCACACCGAATGATTGTGATGTCACAACAGCGCGGCGAGTTTTAACCGGTGGAAATGCGCTGTAACGAGATTAGTTACGTCGACGATTGGAGCTAATTATGTGAAAGCGAATTCCTCAACTCTTGTAACTGTTACTTGATATCACTAATTTGTTGTCCTCGTTGCTCCCTGGAAAGCAGTGGACGCCTGCAAAATGTAAGCTTGTTTTTTTTTAAATTAAGTTGGACTTTTCAAAACATTTTTATGTTTAGAAGATTATGCAGAATGCAACTTAGACGACAATTTTGTTCGTTTCAAGTCTGTTTCACAAAAACTTTTCAGTTTAAATTTTTGATTAACTTCAAAGCCACTTTAAAATTGTAACATTTAAAAAGATCTTACATTTTTTCACGTTCACGTCACCAATTCAACCTTGTTGTCAACACCCTTAAAAACCACCGGTGCGCATCGATCATTGAAGCGTATACTTCGCGTGACCTCATGTTGGTAAATATTTTTGCTTGTGACGAAAACAGACACAAATATTTGTATCCGTTGCCTTTGGTCGTGGTTAAGTTATCTAAACCTGCTTTACATGTTACCTTGATGTGTGCAAACAAAAACAAACCCTCCCAAACATTCGGGGTTATTGCCGTGGTACGCGTTGAATATTTATGTCATAGTTTGAAATAAATCCCGATAAAAATATGATCAGTATAGAAAGGGTGGGTTGTTTAACACCAATTGTTAAATTTCTGTTTTTTAAGCAACCCAAGTTGTTGGTCAGCTTCGCGGTCAAGTTTGTAGTTAGCCTGTGACACAAAATACTCAAAATGACCAAGGGACAAGCTAGCTTCACATTAAATTTGTGGTTCTATTCTGCTGGGCCAAAACGGGAAACAATGGGCGAAAAATAAATAAAACGGATGGAACGCTTTGTTTAGAAAGCGAACAAATGTTAAATAAGGCATTTCTGTCCTTTTTTACATCACACAACTTAGTAAAAAACATGTGTTCCTAGGTTATAACGGTAGATTATCGTTTTTGTGTAAACGAAAGTGTTTTTGTCTTATTGCGCATCATATTGAACGGATAATTGGATATATAAGCAACATAACTTTCCCCACAGCAGTAAAATAAGAAAATGGCAGCTTAAAAGTTGGCTTTCCAAACAGAAGTAGTCGTACACTTTGCACAGCGCGTACGGAAGTTGGGGGGGGGGTATTCTATGGCGCATTACATTGAACGGATTATTGGATAAAAAGCAACATAACTTTTGCCCAGAGCAGTAGCATAGAAAACGGCAGCTGAAAAATTCGGTTTCCAAACAGAAGTAGTCGTACACTTTGCACAGCGCGTACGGAAGTTGACTTAAGCGCAATAAAAACCCGAAAAACACCCCAAACAACCGTCCTTATCGGGAACTCGACTCAACCAGACCTCGATGCCTAACCGCGGGCAAACATTACCCAAGATAAAGTCTGACGTCATAGGTTAAAGGTCATCGAGTGTACTTGAGAGATCGAGGGTCGATTTTCAAACTCGCAGGATTCTTTTCGGGATTGTGTTGAGTGCGTTGTTGGAATTTCAGTCGCGTATTAAATATCTTAAGGAGCTGTTCGTTTAAAGGAAGCTTCATTAAATGCTGCAAACTTTGGGTTTTGTGCTGATTGAAGCGTCGTGTAAAATCTATTGATCCAACGTGCATTTTTATGATAACTAACCTGCGGAACAGAAAATACGCACAGTTTTTTTTACTATTGCTGATGTTATGAAAACGTTTTTTTTTTCATTTACGAAAAGCTGTTATGAAAATGAACACTTATTTTTAAGCAGTTGTAATGCTTACCATGATGCTTGGAGTTTAAACTTTATATGTTCAACTCACACACAATGTTTATTGCTTTAACTTCTGAACAAACTTTTACTACTTCAAATCTTCTACTAATAGGTTACTTTGATTTTAGTGAAATATATTCGTATGGTAAAGATACTGTGTCGCAATTTTAAGGTGGTTTAACCCTCTGTTTAACTGCACACTTTAAATTAAATTGTACCAACATCAAAAGCAACGCAATATCGGATTGGATAAATGTCGACAACCACACTATTACATGCAGACAAACATAGATGGACAATTTTAAACAATATACCAAAAACATTGCACAAACAGACGATCCCAAATTCAATAGTACGTCACATTAACATAATTGTTACGCGATAACTCAATTGTTACGTGATAGAACACCACTAGTCGATGGACTACCGTCATCAAGTAGTGCGCGATGACAAACGACTTGACTTGGTTCAATGTTTGCTTGAACAAATATTTGTGGTTTGCTCACAACTTGAAATCTCATGCGAGTAAACATGTAATGCTTGTATCGGCTCGAGACCTTCGTAGCTTAACTTGACTGGATGGCTAGAAACATCTACGTCTTTGCATACGCTTTGAGCCAAACAAGCTTATTCCAGTCAACCACAGCGCTTGTTATATGCACGACTTTGTAAATTTAAAGCGGGTTTCCTAACGAGCTTCGTGCAGTCAACTGCATTGCTTGTTACATGCTCGACTTTGCAAGCTTAAAGCGGGTTTCCTAACGGGGGGGGGGGTCTAACGAGCTTCGTGCATTCAACCACAGCGCTTGTTATATGCTCAACTTTGCAAGCTTAAAGCGGGTTTCCTAACGAGCTTCGTGCATTCAACCACAGCGCTTGTTAAATGCACGACTTTGCAAGCTTAAAGCGGGTTTCCTAACGAGCTTCGTGCATTCAACCACAGCGCTTGTTAAATGCACGACTTTGCAAGCTTAAAGCAGGTTTCCTAACGAGCTTCGTGCAGTCCACTGCATTGCTTGTTAAATGCACAACTTTGCAAGCTTAAAGCAGGTTTCCTAACGAGCTTCGTGCAGTCAACCATAGCGCTTGTTATATGCACGACTTTGCAAGCTTAAAGCATGTTTACTAGGAGCTTCGTGCAGTCAACCATAGCGCTTGTTACATGCACGACTTTGCAGGGGGGGGGGGGGGGGGGGGGGGGGGGGGGGGGGGGGGGGGGGGGGGGGGGGGGGGGGGGGGGGGGGGGGGGGGGGGGGGGGGGGGGGGGGGGGGGGGGTGTTTACTAGGAGCTTCGTGCAGTCAACCATAGTGCTTGTTACATGCACGACTTTGCAAGCTTAAAACGGGTTTTTAACGAGATTTCGAGATTTTATCAGTCAACTACAGCGCCTAATAAACAAACCACCACATACGCTTAGACCAGGTTCAATACCGAGTTTCGTGCACATGTTACGTCTGTTACAATACGCCTAAAACAGGCGTTACAAGCTCACAATTTCAGATCACAATTTATGTCTGAATCAAATATATTGCTTTTTCACTGATTTTCCGACCGAAGTTTTTCGTTTCTAAACCCAACTACATTGTGTCACGCAGGTGTATTGTGTGAATCGAAAAAATCCACATCCGAATGTAAATGTGATGAGAAGCAATTCGCCTGCTCCGAATCACCGGGAAAATGCCACTGTATCCCCCTCAAGTGGAAATGCGACACCGACAACGATTGTGGAGATTTCAGCGACGAAAGAGATTGTGGTAGGTGGAAATTTAGTTTCATGACTTGCTTTAATAATAAACGAATATGCAATGCTTATCCAACAAACTGTTCAATTAGTCATGTTGGGTAGCAGCAGTTTATAAATTGCCACTCTTGTTGTTAAACAGCTACTCGTGTCGTTACCATATTCGTTCATTTTTGTTATGCCTCCGAGCGTACCAATAGTACCGAGCGGTTCACGTTGTTCCACTCGTACCTGGACCACGTTTAAACACTTGAAAATCACAATCTTTTGCAAGATATCTCTTACTAACAAGTATCTCCAGCGGTAATATGGTTAAAAAAGTAGTTCTTCGTGCGAATGCTTTTGAAACAGGGACGCATGAGTGTTTCTGTTGTGAATCTTAAAATGACATAAATTCTTAGCTTCACTTTTTACCCCGGGATAAGTTTTTTCCTAGCCTTTCAATTTGAACGCCCCAGTTTTGTCGTCACGCCTGGTTGCGTGTCCGCTAATGCGTGCGATCGCTTTCACGCTATTTTAGTCACGTGACTTAACAGAACAATCAGGCCCATTGTTATGTTTGGGGGGTTGTCGAATGTTGTCCCCCCATGTAAGTAGGACCTCGCGTGTCGACACACAAGCAGCAACAACACGCCGTCGATGATTGAGATTTGAAGATTTGTTGGTTGGGCTAAAAATAACTCATGACTGAATTGAGTAAAACTTTAAACTTACCTAGTTCGGATGTTTGTGGCTGTTTGTGGGAATTTGTGGTTGTAAGAAATTTTAATGACATTTTTAGTCACCCAGATTGGGTTGATGTTTCATAGTTGTTTGGGACACAGCATTATAACAGCTATAAGTTTTTTGTCAAGCAATACTTTTTGGGGGGGGGGGGGGGGGGGGGGGGGGGGGGGGGGGGGGGGGGGGGGGGGGGGGGGGGGGGGGGGGGGGGGGGGGGGGGGGGGGGGGGGCATTCGAGTTTTTTTGGGTTTACGTTAGTGACAGTTTGTGGATAATTATGGGTTATTTTTTCTTCGTTAAACCTCACATGCTCTTCGAGACAAATTTTATCTTGTTGCGCAAAAAACAAATCGCGATGAGTCGATTCGTCTTTGTTCTGTTTCGAGTGATTTTATAAATACCAGATTGGGGGGGGGGTAATGCCTTAGCTTTGGTTTTGAGTAAGTTACTTTAAAATGAATTCACCTATTCTTTAAAGCAACTCATTAAAACTGGTAGTCCTCTGGTTTTGGGCTTTTGTCTGTCTTTTTACCATTGTAAATACGTATATCAACATCTAAACATTGTTTATTCGATTTTTTTGGGTTTACGTTAGTGACAGTTTGTGGATAATATATTTTTAATTTTTCTTCGTTAAACCTCTCGTACTGTTCTAGATGAATTTTATTTTGTTGCGTCACAAAAAAATCGCGATAGGTCGATTCGTCTTTGTTCTGTTTCGAGTGATTTTATAAATACCAGATTCTGACCGCAAAATGAGATTAATTCCAATTGCTTGATCTCCAATTGAAACGAGCACTGACACGACCACAGTAAATGACAACCTGAGATAATAAGTACTTTTCACCACATCTGAAACATTGTCTTTGACTTGAAGCCGCAATGCCTCGTAGGCACTTAAAAATACTGCTCGCTGATTGGTTCGAATTGTCACGTGGTTTGTGTGCAAATGTCGGTGCTTTTTGAAACTCAAATTGGCTTGGTGGTCGTATATGCAAAGAAAATTATACGATGGAAAAAAATGTTTATTTCCAAGTTGCCAGCGATTTGGGCTTCGAAAATGTGATTATGATGAAACTGAACATTAATCTTTAATAACCGTTCATAAAACCAGATAAGACCAGGTGTGTGGTCGATTGTGGCAATTTGTGGTTTTAATAGTCTTACGGGCGTTTATTACTAAAAAACAACACTACTACCATGTTCTTACGAAAAATGTCTCTTTTTTATGGTTTTAATAGAAGTGAATAAGTTTGTTTTCCCCATACATTCAAGTGCTAGAAGATATCACAAGTATATTTCATACGTGTTGATCTAAACAGCGTCGAATTAACCGCGCAAGGGTATTTCCTTAGATTAGACACCCACTTTAATATGTTGATTTGAAACAAATAAGAAACGTGCAGCAATCCCTATTTTTGCGTTGAATTGCAACAGAAGCTGATGTGTTAAATTACTTTCTTAAATTGTCCGTGCAAATTTGAAACAACCACCTTCACGATATTGGGCGTCACTGTGCGAGGCTACCCACATATTTCTGTTTGTGCCACCACTTCAACGTCTACTTCTAATCCAGCCACACCTTTTCACGGATAGTTAACCATAGTTTAACTTCACATCTGCCCCGAAAAACTTTTCGCCCGAAAACTCAGTTCACGACACGGCAGACAAACTTTTAATGTGGTCGTGCCAAGTTTCAGTTGCTAAAGACTTACTTTACACCCAAAATTGTATGTTAGACCTGTGACTTCCAAACGTTTTTATTTTGTTTTTAAAATAGGGGGGGGGGCATCGACACGGCAGACAAACTTTTAATGTGGTCGTTCCAAGTTTCAGTTGCTAAAGACTTACTTTACACCCAAAATTTTATGTTAGACCTGTGACTTCCAAACGTTTTTATTTTGTTTTTAAAATATTCAGTCAAAAATTGGTATGTGACTCCATTACATGTTGCCAAGTGTTTGTATAGTATTTACAATTGTTAGATTACAAGCTTTTATGACAGTTTTTTTATTCCAATACTTGGATCACATAGCTTTCCTTTTGCTTGATTGCTCAGTGGTAGTTTCGGAAACCTCTTTAACATAGCGAGCAGCATTCCTGCATTGAGGGGGGGGGGGCCCATTACATGTTGCCAAGTGTTTATATAGTATTTACAATAGTTAGATTACAAGCTTTTATGACAGTTTTTTTATTCCAATACTTAGATCACATAGCTTTCCTTTTGCTTGAAAGCTAGTTTCGGAAACCTCTTTAACATAGCGAGCAGCATTCCTGCATTGAGGGATTAGTAAATGGCGTGCTTCGCAAAACATATTAGTTGCGTAAGTTTTACCGATGAAAAACATGCTGGATAGGTTACGAGGTGGAAACTAGACACCACTGCATAATCCGCCGGCATGTCGACGCCATATACGGTGAAAACAACGCAACGGGCTGTTTATAGAAAACCACATAATGCAGCGAAATATTACGTGGTTTGGTCGGGTGAACTAGTTTACAAGCTGTGCTCATCTGTGCAGTGTAATATCGCACAAATTGTGGTAAATTACTTCACAGTTCCGTAGATTATTACCAGTTTGACTATAGTAGATCAACAAAAAAAAGTTGTTTAGGCAAAACTTCTTAAAAACGAGTATATATTGCCTTTTCAGCAGTTTTATCATAAAAAGGGGGGGGGGGTGCGTGTACGATAAAAAGTGAAATTTTAACTCAATTGTGGCAGATCTGAATCTCAGACTCCAATTTTGCCCGTTTTTTTTCAACAAAACTTAAACCCGACTTACAAACTTATGTTGGACGTCGGTAGCGACAGTTTTTGCTCGTACATGATTGTTTTGAACTAACTTTCACGCTTTCTGGATCTGCGAGGAGAAAATTAGTCGGTGTCTCGGGGGGGGGGTGTAGATTATTACCAGTTTGACTATAGGAGATCAACACAAATAAAATTGGTCAGGCAAAACTTCTTAAAAACGAGTATAGCTTTTTCTGCAGTTTTATCATTAACAAACCACGTTTCATCGGCCCATACCTGAGGTTAAAGCAGATTTTTTATAGTTTACCTAATAAGCCAACGTGGCAGAGACGCATGTATAAATATCTATAGGAGCACAGTTACACACAGCAAACCAATATACACACCTTGTGCGCATGTGTGCGATAGAAAATGAAATTACGACTCAATTGTGGCAGATCTGAATCTCAGAATCCAATTTTGCCCGTTTTTTAAACAAAACTTAGACCCGACTTACAACCCTATGTCAGGCGGCGGTAGCGACAGTTTTTTGCTTGTGTCTTGATTTTTATTTACCCGAACAGGATTGTTTTGAACAAACTTTCACGCTTTCTGGATCTGCGAGGAGAAAATTAGTCGGTGTCTCGCTACTCAACCATGATTAGTCTGATAACTAGTGGTTGTGGTTATGTTAACTTATTTTAAGCTCCCAGACTCAGGAAGTGAACGTTCCGCGTTTGCTCTGCACGATTCTTCAAGCCCGAGAAATTGTTTATTTTGTTTTTCTCGTTAGTTAGATCTGTTTTTTCTTGCCCGGTTTCGTTTCACATAATTGCGATTTCGTGTTTGGATTGTTCCGGGTCGAACCGGTTCTTAAATTGCCTTCAAGTCTAAAACCCGTTCTGACGATTAAAATGGCAACAAGTACGTAATATATCAGGAATTGCAAATGCCGACAACATTATGGAATATGTAGTTTCTTGTTGGAAAATCTGTTTTGTCATGAACGATTAGAAAATATTGCAGACATTTCCAAAGCACCAAAACATTGCAAGTAACTTTATCAAAAACAAAACTGTCCAAAAGCTTACGAGAAGAATTTCATTGTAAAACAGCCGAAAAAAAGAAAATTTAAACGCCTAAAAATACCCGAAAAGATTAAAAATAAGTCTAAATACATAGAATAAGGTTCAACAGTAAAATATATCCGATATGTGTTGTAAGTTTCGTTTTCAAATCTTTATATAAACTGTTTACTTTTCGCTTCTAGGATTGTTCCCTTAAAAATAGTTTGCTTGCAACGTATTTTCTCAAACAAGTCTTTTTTCAAACAAATATTTTTTCCAACAAGTATTTCCAACCTGTAAGGAAACATTTCTAATTATTAAACGCGGTGTGTGTTGTAACTTTCCTTTTCAAAACGCTTTATATAAACTGATTATTTTTCGCTTTTAGGATTTTCCCTGAAAATATTTTGCT
The DNA here is from genome assembly GCA_003260075.1 of Phallusia mammillata. NCBI lineage: Eukaryota > Metazoa > Chordata > Ascidiacea > Phlebobranchia > Ascidiidae > Phallusia > Phallusia mammillata. The sequence continues at coordinate 20,355 of QLIY01000690.1, forward strand.
TCAAACGTATTTTTTCAAACAAATATTTTTTCAAACAAAGGGGGGGGGGGGAAACATTTTTAAATATTGTTGTGAACCTCTCGAATATATGGGTTCGGTGGGGGCATTTTAGGTTGTTTACCTGGGTTATGTTGACCCGTGTGAAGCCCCAGCATCACCCCTCGACTCGCGTGCGAAGAAAAAAATGTTTGTTCTTCTTCGATGCGCACCGCGATCCCGCTTATGACGTCATAAACAACTTACCTATGTTCGCGGTTTTTCTGGAGGCCGAAGTAAACGCGTTTCCGATGTTTGTTCATTTCACTGCGCGTTAAAATATTTGTGATAAATAGGTTTGCTTTTTTCCAGCTTTATCTTGCATTGTTCAATTCGCTATAGTTTGTCACAGTTCATAGATAGAGGAAATGTCTGCAATGAGTAGTGCATTTTAATTGGGTAATTAGTTGATTCGTAGATAACTAACGCTTTTCCAATGTTTGTTTCTTTTCACTGCTCGTTAAGTTGTTTGTCATAAAGTTGTTTTCTCATTTTGTACTTTATTTGTTTTGTTCAATTCGGTTTAGTTTGTCACAGTTCATGAATAGAAGTAATGTCTGCATATAATGTAGCATTTGGTTTATTAGTTGATTCTTAGTTAACTAACGCTTTGGAAATCTAACTGTTTTTTCCGACAGGCACGGGATAAATTTGATTTCGGCAAGATATTTTTCCCCACCCTTTCTACTTTGCTTATTATTTGCTTTGGTAAAGGCGATTTGAAAAGCACGGTGTTTAAACCCTAAACATAATTGCCAACTAGCCAAGTTTATGAAACTTTAGATGTCGTTTATTAATTTATTACCGAGATTTTCCCAAGTTGTTAGTTGCTTTAAAATTTTCATGCATCAGCAAAAATTGTTTCATGATTATAATCACACTGAAATAAATGCATTCTAGGACATAACAGTTGACAAAAATGTCGGGACAGTATAACATTTTCAATGGTTCGACTCAAATATCTTCAAACACTCTTAACAACTTTAAACTCGGGGCGATAGAGATAACAAACGCCGATGATCGGATTTCGGGCCAAGTTTTAACCTTCCGCGTTTCGGCGGGGTCGGTAAACAGGGATTTGTGTCACGTGATCTTGTAGCGGTTCGCGGGCGTCCGGTTAGATTTTCGTGCTCAAATCCAGTCGATTAAAATATCCGGTTCCAACCACTTTCCCCTCGAGCACGGACCGCGCGCGTGCTTCTGCGACGCGTCATTGCTGAAAATGTTTTTCACTTGTTCAGTCGCGTTCATTGCATTGCTTGAAAAGTAACCAGTGGTTCCCAAACTTCTGTAAGTTAGCTCAAATATTAAGTCAAAACTGTTCTGTGCCACATCACATGCTGGTAATCGTTTTGTACGATTATGAAATCTCATTTTGTCATTTAATCAAATCATAACTGCCAGAAAACTTGTGAATGTAGAATATATCAAGCAGACGTTTCATGTGTTTGATTAATTTTTTTCAAGTCAGTATATAGTGTTCCTTATTTCATGATATAATTATATAATTCTAAGTTCAAATCGCTCCCTGGTGAACAGATTATGGTTTCAAGGTATAGTTTTGAAAACAACTTATTGAAGTAGTTAAATTTTAAATCGTGTAGAACTCTACACGGAGTAACTACACGGACTAAACGTTTTTTTGTGCACTAAGCGTTTGTTAAAACAATGTTTGGGTACACAAACCTTTGAAGCAAAGTTAACACGAGTAGCGCTAGAATGTCGTTGGTGTTACAGAGGAGATTACCAAGGAAAGGGTTAATAGATATTTTTAATGATTTCTGGCATAGATTTCGTGTTTTTAGTAAACAAGCTAAAATGTGTAAAGACGAGCCCAGTACTTCAGCCTATAGTTGTAACAAAATATGTAAAAAAAAATTGTGACTGTCCAATGTCAACATAACACGCAGCAGATAAAACCAATTTGTTACATATGACGCGAAATTAAAACTTTGTCGCGCGATGTTTAATCGTGTTTTAATTCATTTTACAGTCCGTCCCACGGGGGGGGGGTTTGTTCAGTCGCTTTCATTGCCTGGTTTAAACCAGTGGTTCCCAAACTTTTGTATTCCATGGAATATTAAGTCAATACCGTTCTGTGGCACGCCACTGGTAATCGTTTTGTACGATTATGAAATCTCATTTTGTCATTTAATCAAATCATAACTGCCAGATAACTTGTGTATGTAGAATATATCAAGCAGACGTTTCATGTGTTTGATTAATTTTTTTCAAGTCAGTATATAGTGTTCCTTATTTCATGATATAATTANCTGGCAGTTATGATTTTGATTAATTTTTTTTCAAGTCAGTATTTAACGTTTCTTGCGTTATCACATATTTAACAAGTTCAAATCGTTCCTTGGTTAACAGATTATGGTTTCATGCTTGTTCTAAAATCCACTGACTGAAATATTCAAGTTTGAAGCGTATAAAACGCTAAAACTTTGCTCATTTAGAAGAACGTTTTTGTTTTCCACTAGTCTATTCCAACCATCTTCACTATCAATGTTTGGGTACAGAAACCCTAAAACAAAGTTAACACGAGTAGACTTAGACTGTCGTTGGTGTTGCAGAGGGGACCACAAAGGAAAGGGTTAATAGACATTTTTAATGATTGCTGGCATAGATTTCGTGTTGTTAATAAACAAGCAAAAATGTGTAAGGATGAAACCAGTAAATTTAACAAATTATTGCAACAAAAATGTACAGAAAAGCTTGCTTGTGATTGTTGACGTAACGCCCAGCAGATAAAACCAATTTGTTACATATGGCGTGAAATTTAAACATTGTTGCACGAATTTTACAGTTCGTCCTACGTGCGCCACTGGGTGGTATCAATGCACCAACGGGAAATGCATCAAGAACGAGTGGGTTTGTGACGGAGACAATGACTGTGGTGACGACAGCGACGAAAACGAACAATGCGGTAAGTGACGTCACACACAGTACTGCGGTGCCTCACATCAAAATGTGGGTCGATATCGCTGTTATCGCGATACCAGTTATCAACAAACAATCACCACGTCTGCGACGTCATAAACACGTGACGAGTGATTGTGTGAAAGGGTGATGACGTAACAGACGTCACATTTGTCTAACGGGAGATTGAAAAATGTTTCATAATGCAAAAACAGTAAATTAAATGCACGAAGTAAACTGGATCACAATAAATCACAGTTTCAAAAATCCCGTTAGGTTTTTCGTGTTGGGTTCAGGTAGTTTGAATGTAACTGGATTGATTCAGGCCTGACTTTACAATCGACAACTTTCGGAAAGACTCGTGTCGTGGGTTCGAATCCCACCGCAAGCTGTATGAGAAAATCCAACTCGAATATCACATAAAAATGTTTTGGAGACCCACTTGATTCGGTATTGCGCCTTTAATGGGCCTGGCGTAATATAATTTAGTTCAAACAAACACAGATTTCGGTCTTGTTTCGATTCTACACCAAATCATGCAAAGTAGTACAAGTTTGCTGACGACAGAGAATAAAATCAAACTTTTGTGTAGCATTTGTCACTTTGTGTAGCTTAAAATCGCATTTAAACTTTGTGAACCGCTTTAACTAAACCGACAACACATTTACTGATAATTGGGTGATCTCCCTAAACCCATACCGTGGGAATTCCCCCAAACTGAACCCAGCCGGGGGGGGGGCGTTAGGTTTTTCGTGTTGGGTTCAGGTAGTTTGAATGTAACTGGATTGATTCAGGCCTGACTTTACAATCGACAACTTTCGGAAAGACTCGTGTCGTGGGTTCGAATCCGGGGGGGGGGTGTTAGGTTTTTCGTGTTGGGTTCAGGTCGTTTGAATGTAACTGGATTGATTCAGGCCTGATTTTACAATCGACAACTTTCGGAAAGACTCGTGTCGTGGGTTCGAATCCCACTGCAAGCTATATGAGAAAATCCAACTGGAATATCACATGAAAGTGCTAGGGAGACCGACTAGATTCGGTATTGCGCCTTCAATGGGCCTGGCGTATCATGATTTACTTCAAACAAAGACAGATTTCGGCCTTGTTTCGATTCTACACCAAATCATGCAAAGTTATACAAGTTTGTTGATGACAGAGATTAAAGTCAATTTTTTGTGTAGCTTTTGTCACTTCGCGTAGTTTAAAAATTGCGGTCGAACTTTGTCAACCGCTTTAACTAAACCGGCGACACTTTTCCTGATAATTGGGTAATCTCCCTAAACCCATACCGTGGGAATTCCCCCAAACTGAACCCAGCCACCGACAGCGACTGTTCGGATGAGATAAGGAACCTTATCAGGTCATAATAGATCTTGTCTCGAGCGACGCGCGCCAAATATAAATCCCTTCTATGACGTCATAGTGCTTGAGGGCGCGCGGTTCTTGCTGAACTTGGGATGATGTTAACCTGACGCTGTCGGAAATGTTTACGACAAATTTCTCGTCGATGAGGTTTCGCCCAAAACGTTTCTGTTATTTTGTTGGTTAAAAACGTTTGCCAATTTCGCGATACTTTTTCCGTCTGAGTTGAACAAAGGCTGGTACAGCCAACGTGCATGGTTAAATTAATTTATGGATGCACATGCATTCGATTTAGTGATTTCGCCTTTTAGAGACCCACTCTCATTTTTCCGAGGCTGTGTGTTGGTAACAGAAAGTGTTACGGTCAACTTGATAAAATATTTTTTATAGATCTTTTGAATTTCGTGGCTTTGTTTTTTTTCGAGTTCAAAACTCTTTTTCGAGTCTGTTTTTGTCATGGTAACAGAAAAGTTTGACGCTAAATGCAGATTCTAGATGCGAGAACTCAGCCTAAACCCCGGTGATTGTTTCACACAAAAGTTGGACAAAAGCGTTTTCAAATTTGGCGATACTTTTTCCGTTTAAGATGAATAAAGGCTAGTGCGCCCACATTTTTTTTTATAGATCTATTGAATTTCATGGCTTCCCTCTTTTTCGAGTTCTAGTCTCTTTTTTGGGGGGGGGGTTCACCTTTGATTGTTTTTCATGTTTTTAGAACATCAGCCGTGCGACGAAACAGAGCGGCGTTGTGACGATGGAGAATGTATTCTAGAACGTTGGTGGTGCGACCATGAGGACGATTGTGACGATGGAAGCGACGAAAAAAGTTGCAGTGAGTAAATTTCAGTGAAAAATTCCAGAAACAGTTGCATTGTGTCGTTTTTTTTGGACTCAATTTTGTCAGGATGGAATTTTGAAGGGGGGGGGGTTGGTTTTTTTCATGACTTTTCCAAGCTAGTGCTGTCAGGCATAATATCAACTTTACAGAGCTCTCTATAGTTAATTTGTTTAAAATTTGAATATTAACTCTTGATTGTTTTTCGTGATTGTAGAACATCAGCCTTGTGACGAAACAGAGCGACGTTGTGACGATGGGGAATGCATTCTAGAACGTTGGTGGTGCGACCACGAGGACGATTGTGAAGATGGAAGCGACGAAAAAAGTTGCAGTGAGTGATTTCAGTAAAAACTTTCCGAACTGTTTCTGCTAAATCTCGAAATAGTTGCATTGTGACGTAAAAGTTCCAGAACCAATTAAACAAATGCGATTGTTTTATTTTTTGAAATGCGTGTATTAAGACAGTTTGATTTTAACTTGAACAACAAAGTTTCTTTAAAAGTGAAAAAATTGGTTAAAACGTTGTTAAGATGTACAAAAGATCCAAAAAGCACTTTTTTTCCAAAAAGCATAACAGGTTCAGTATTTAGGTTGTTTGTTTGTAAGGAGTGCGGAGTTGGGGGGGGGGAATTTGGTGATTTCGCCTTTTCGAGACCCAGTCTCATTTTTCCGAGGCTGTGTGTTGGTAACAGAAAAGTGATACGGTCAACTTGAAAAAACATTTTTTATAGATCTTTTGAATTTCGTGGCTTTGTTTTTTTCGAGTTCAAAACTCTTTTTTCGAGTCTGTTTTTGTCATGGTAACGGAAAAGTTTGACGCCAAATGCAAATTTGTTTAAAAGTGAAATATTCACCTTTGATTGTTTTTCATGTTTTTAGAACATCAGCCGTGCGACGAAACAGAGCGGCGTTGTGACGATGGAGAATGTATTCTAGAACGTTGGTGGTGCGACCATGAGGACGATTGTGACGATGGAAGCGACGAAAAAAGTTGCAGTGAGTAAATTTCAGTGAAAAATTCCAGAAACAGTTGCATTGTGTCGTTTTTTTTGGACTCAATTTTGTCAGGATGGAATTTTGAAATTTCTTTGATCTGAAGTTTTCCACTTTTACCCACAAACACCTGCAAAACTGGGTCAGCTCAGGTGCTTCAACCCATTTGACCTCTGTACACACAAAACACATCTTGTTTACACAGATGTGTTGTGTCATGCTCTGACGCAGCCTTAATCAGCAAAACTGGGACGTCGCCATACTTGCGATGGGTTTTGCTTCAAAACAAACAAACACAGGGATTATGACGTCACAGTTAATTCCCAGATTGAAATTTGAAAGACCAACCTTTTCACAAAATCAATATAGTCTACTAAATATTTTTGTTGGTAATATTAAAACAGTGATTAGTCTCAAAACCAGTCAACATTTAATTGTTTTTATAGAATGTTTATCCCATAAAGAAATCTTGGCTACCTTCTTCAAATAGAATTAAAGAACACGTTATTTGTTGCACAAAATTACACTGAACTAACACTTATTCATAACTATTTTTGTGCCGGGGGAACGTTTAGTTACTAAAACAATTTAAGTAAAAAAAATAAAACCCGAATAAATGAAACAAATCAGAGCGACGCGTTTTTCTTGGGGGGGGGGAGGGGAACTTTGAGTTACCAAAACAAGTTGAGTAGCAAATAAAACCCGAATAAATGAAACAAATCAGAGCGACGCGTTTTTCTTCTCCACTTGTCACCTGTCAGTTTGACGAACGCTCTATGACGCCATAAAGTGAAGTGTTATCGGCGTCGCGATTATCTGAAAGCTTCGAAAGTTGTCGGTCGGATCACTTTGATGTGGTGGGCGTGTTACGAAAAACAAAAGTATAAAGAAAAACGTCACACAAGACCCACTGTTACGTCACTGTACCATAACTTTTTGGCTTTTTCTGATCTCATACTGTATTGATATGTAAAATTTAATTAAGGGAGCAGTACTAGTAATATAACTTGTTTTAAAAAACATTTTTCAAAAATACAAATAAAGAAAATAAAAATGAGTTCCATCGGAAGATTTATTAACGGATAAAAAGCGTTTCAAAAGATTTAATATTTCCCTTCTGTTTGAAGGGGGGCACATTTTGTTTTCAATCATTTTTTTGTCTTATTTGGGTTTCTTTTAACATTGTGACAGTAAAAAGGTGTTTAAACATCTTCTAATTTACTCTAGTGTTAGGCATCTGACATAATATACAGTTAGTTTTGGGGGGGGGGGTGTCTTACTTGCGTTTCTTTTAACATTGTGGCCATAAAAAGATGTTTAAACTTCTTTTAATTTACTCTAGTGTTAGGCATCTGACATAATATACAGTTAGTTTTGACCTCATATGATCCAGCGCTTAACCCACTGGATTTCAAAAATGAAATTTTGATCACTATTTTTCCACAGAGAAACGATCTTGCGTGGAGGGCAAGGAGTTTAAATGTTCAGAGGGGGGGGGGTCCTTTTTTTTTTGATCACTATTTTTTCACAGAGAAACGATCTTGCGTGGAGGGCAAGGAGTTTAAATGTTCAGACGGAGATTGCGTGGACACAGCGTTTCTATGCGACGGTGATTTTGATTGCAGAGATGGTTCCGATGAAGAATGCGGTGAGTTTTTTCACTAACAAGACACCATATCTATATGTATTAAAGTTGTAGTCATGTAGCTGCGTCACGGTCATATAAACAGCATTTAGATCAATAATTCTTTACCACAGCTCCTAAACATCTGTTTGTTGTTTGACAAAACCTTTGTGCGTTTGTGACATATAAAAAATAACTTTTTTGTTTCTGTGGTTGGTGTTACTGTTAAAGGAGATAACCTGATCGATTTGTAACATGTTTTAACTAGTCGTTGTTCTTCTTTTCTATCAACAATCGCGGTAAAAACACCCAACACAAAAGAACATGAAACATGTTCGTATGTCTACAAGCAATTTAAAAGATTGTTAAGCACTGAGATTGCCCACAAAGCTTAAAAACTCAACTACAGTGGCACGATGAAGCTAAAAATCGTATCCTTCGTCGGGATTCGAACCCACGACAGTAGCCTATCCTGGTCTGATCTTCCATAAGCCACAGACTATGTGAATTCGTGGAAACTAATAATTTACTCATTTTCTCGCAGAAGCCCCAGCTGATCCTGTTGTTATTCCAACCAACCACAGTTTTACGTGCAAAAGTGAGGATTTCTCGTGTTCTGGGGGTGATACAGCGGTACTGGGGGATGAAATTGACGTCTGCATTCCACTGGATTACGTGTGTGATGGGGAGGATGACTGCGCGAACGGAGTGGATGAGAGGGACTGCGGTGAGTTACGATTTCTATGTTCAGTTGTGATTTTTATTCTTAAATCTAAACTCCTGTCTCTGTTACACGCAAGGAATGTAAACATATAATACAGCACATATAGGGCCACTGAAGGTAAAACAAAAATAATTTGAGACAGAAAAAAACTCTTTTTTAATTACTTGATAACAGTAAAAGCGGGTTATTAGTGAATATTGTGCGTTCAGGCAAGTTAAATCAAATGATTAAGTGTTACTTGACCTAAATCATACCGCACGATTGCAAATCTACCTCTGAAAAGGACATTGGTTTGTTTTGTATTCAAAAGTAGATATGGTGCTTGTGTAGCAAAACTTCAATCCCCATTCTCTCCTTAAGCCCCCACTCAGTCTCAAGAATATTGTCGAGCCCCATAAAAATATCCCACATTACCCCACCTGTAACCGACACCCTTGAACTTCACCCCGGTGTTAGCGACGTTTATTTGCAGTTAGGGTGGGGTTACCCGGGTAATTTAGGGGTCATGGGTTGGCCACACCCCCCGAGAAAATGCCCCATTTAAGTGGGATTTTCACCCACAGACGCAAACGTGACATTTTCAACTTTTTTTTCATGTTGTTTTTAAATGTTGACTGGGAAATGTGAAATGCGTTGAAATAAATTCTTAACGCCTTTTCCTTGTTTCGAATAACCGTTTTAAAAGCTTAAGTTGCTCTTATTTCAAAAATGTTGCTTTAAATGTTGTAACACATGTGCAATTTTTTTCCAACTCTTACAATTTAAATTAAGACGCTACGAAACTTTTGATTTGAAGATCAAATCGTTTGTTTCAGCATTAGTTTCAAATATAGGAATTACCACAACATATTGCCCCATTTCTTTACTAAAACTATCCCAAACCCCTAAAACTGCCCCAATACTTTCCTAATCACTCCCTAGCGTGCACCAACCACATTCCCGCGATCTCTTGTGACGTCACAAGCAGACTCGACTTCTCTATTATGACGTACAATGACAGATTCGATTTTGACTTTGCGCGGTGTCACGTGTTGTTGGGCTGTTCTCGATCGCGAATTCGAATTCGACTTCTTTTGTTCGAATCCCCCCCACCCAAGTTCGAGTGCTTACAGGAGGATTAAGTTTTACAATCGCGGCTGCTTTGTGACGTAATAGTAGCACGCGATTCTTTTGATTTTACACCTGTTTGGCTGGAATTGTAACCATCAGACAAAAACTCGCTTCGGTTTCTCGCGTTTTGAAGTCTTTAATCTCAGATTGGATCGTAACTTGAGATTTTCGCTTTTCGTGGTTCGTCGTTGTTTTTTGCCCTAACATGGATTTTCCCACAAGCCAAATTACCCCAGGAATTTTTACGTTGGGGGGGGGGGCCGTAACTTGAGATTTTCGCTTTTCGTGGTTCGTTTTTTGCCCCAACATGGATTTTCCCACAAGCCAAATTACCCCAGGAATTTTTACGTTGTGATATTTCGCACGAATTTTCACCTGTTTTTCCCGCGGAAAAGTGTCGGATTAATCATTTGTTTTTCACCACTTAACATTCCTACAAGTATTTACCGATTTTAAAAGGACCTTATGTTGTGTTCTGTTTATAATGAAAACTTACAAATGCCACGTACACTTGTAAAAATAATGAAATTTCAATGAAGAAAGATTTTGTTTGAAAATAAGAATAAATGGAGTTTAGTTTTTTTAACTTGGTTTGAAACAATTGTTATTTCCCGTGACGGACTTTGTACCTTCTTTGTGTATTTACCTGTTGCAAAAGGAAAAAAAATGTTAAAGTTTGAAGATGACATTATACTGTTTAAATTGAAATAACTGAATTGTACCATACAAAAACATCACAGGCAACTTAACTATTAATTGACTTCGCACAGACGTGTTTGTGATTAGAATGTTTTTTGTTATACTATTTCACCGTGTACTAAAAAAATGTCATAAACTTCCGGATATATAACTCTCAGCTCATCCGTGTACGTCGGATCAACACCGTTGCGCTAATGGACAATGCATCGCGCTCCATAATCACTGTGACGGAAGTGACGACTGCGGGGACGGAAGTGACGAATTGCATTGTGGTAAGATTCATCGCTGGTTGAGTTTTAGATTTTGCAAATAAATTCATTTATTGTTTTGCTGCCATCAACAATTTCAACGCAGCAACGCACATTTTTGATTAACTAATTCAACAGTAGAAATCTCCCCCCAGTTGTGGTGGTATTTTGTATTTGCAAAAACATTTTTTTCTCCCCAACCAATTAAATGTTAGGAGCACTATACATGGACTTAAAAAGTAATTTAATACACACGTTCTCTGGCAGTTATGTTTTCGAATAATTTTTTCAAATGTTTTTTTTTGAAACCGTTAAACTTTTTACACCAATCATTGAATCCGTGGGCATTTTTCTCCTGGTCTGTGAACGTCTCATGTACTTGCTTTGAAAATTTGAGGTTTCATGATAAATTTTTGCCCAGTAACTTGATTCTAATCCCCTTAAACGTGTACGGTGTCCCTAAAATATCCTCCTAATCTGTGACGACATATACCATGAATGTTGGTTTAGAAATGTTGGTTGGTCATTTATAGTTTGAGGAAGATGGAAATCTTCCAGAAGATTTTGCTGTACTGTGATATGATAGTTGGGCAAGGTGTCCATCTAATGCAGTGTTTCTTTTTTCTTTTTTTAAATTTTTTGTACCGTTTCCAAAAGCTTGTCATTCCAAACCCTTTTTAATAAATCTCGAAACCGGTTTGGGTTTATGCACTGACACCAAAATATCAATTTACGATTTTGATTTTGTAAAAATCAATATTACAAAAAATTACGACAAATTGTTCATATCGGACGTTTGGAGATATATAGGACCAAACTCACAAATCATGATACGCCAGGCCTATAACAGGATAAAAAAATACCTATAATAATGAAATGCGTAATTCCGAATCAGACGGTCTTCCAAGTATTCCCATATGGTTGAGTGTAGGTAGGCTAAAGCATCTGACCTGCGGTGGGATTCGAACCCACGACAGGGGACTTTCCGGGACTATATGCGGAAATGCTTGGTGACCGGCTGATTCGGTATAACGACTTCATTGGGCCTGGCGTGCTGTGGTTTCAGGCCCTAATCGGGATTTACTGTTTAAAATCTTGGTTTTGGCCCCAATTTTGCATCTCTGTGTTTAATAAGTCGTAAAAATTGTGCTTATTAATTAATAGCTTGGCATATGCTAGTATCAAATTTGGTTTAACATCTTGAATTGTGTTATGCAGAAGACCAGGAGCCTTGTGTTGAGGGAGAGTTCCGATGCACCAGTGGAATGTGTATCAGTCATCTGTGGAGGTGTGATGGTGATAGTGATTGCAACGATTCGTCAGATGAAGAAAACTGTGGTAAAACAATGCAAACGTTCCTTGTACTTTCATTACGTCCGAAATAAGCTCCTTTTCAAGTAACAGCTCTACATTGTTTAATAGCAAACCCCTGCATAAGATTCTATTTGAATAAGATACTGACGATGCTGTAATAGCGAAATATAGGGGGGGGGGGGGGGGGGGGGGGGGGGGGGGCACATCCCCTGCATAAGTTTATGAAGAAAGCGAAAATTAAGCTATTTGTTAAGTAAAACATTGCAAAACTTGTCTGTAACCTCATTAAGTCAGATTTTAGCTTCTTTTCTAGTTAAAGTTGTGCATTTTTTAATAGCAAACTGTTTTATCACTTCAGAAAGTCGTCAATGCGCAAAGTTAGGGGGGGGGGTTGTAACCTCATTAAGTCAGATTTTAGCTCCTTTTCTAGTTAAAGTTCAACATTTTTTGATAGCAAACTGTTTTATCACTTCAGAAAGTCGTCAATGCGCAAAGTTAAGCTTTTGGCGATTTAAGCAGTGTATTACTTTGGAATAAAATGTGGCAAAATTGTCGTTTCTGCAAAACAGGAAGAATCAAACACGTTCGATTGTTGACCTTCCGCAAACACATTAGGGTGGCTTAACCTTTTTGCATTGCGTTAAAACATCATTTTAGCGAAACCTTACGTTAACCGCCTTTTAAACATCCGTTTCCATCGATCTTACCATGACCATGACATTTTAATGACCTTCATTGCGACGTGTTTTCATGTTCCCGCCTCTAAAAGTGTCAAGTTTCAAAACAATAAATTCCTCGCCGTGTCGCAAATGTGAATGGGAAACATTTTCTCCCGTTTTCGCGCCCAATTTCCCGTGCTTTAATTCTAGAACACATCGCTGAGCGAGCACATGTTATTTTAGCTGCCCACGTTGCTCTGTTATTGCACTTGCGGTGTCTTGTGGTTGTTAATGGACGTTTGTGGTCACGAGTTTTGCCGGTCCTCTCAATTTAACCTTGCCACTTTGCCAAGGTCAAAAGCTTTTCCCGCTATTTTCGAGTTCACCTTCGACCCCTGGTGACGTTGCCAACTCTGCTATTACAACGGGAACTTCCCTCTTATGACAAAAAAATTAGTGACAATTTTTCTCTTTAAACTCAGTATTGTTACAAAACTAATTTCATCGATTTTAGTAGCATTGGTAAAAAAATTCTGTTGAGATAAGTTCGTAGGCATTGAACCTCAATATTAATTTCATAATGGTGGAAAACTTGTAGCAAATTTTCTCATCAAGGCCAAGTTCGTATCCAGCAGCTAGACGTTGTTATCGCGCTCCGCTAACTTGCTGGTGGTTGTTTGTAAAATAACCACATGTGACCGGCGATTGTGTAAAGGGTTTTGTGCAACTGATGCACAAGTCGCAATTTATCACAGTACTGACCTTGGCAAGCTTATTTAATCAGAGCATTTTTACTTTTATATAAGCTATTGCTGCCAGACATAATTTCAAGTTTGTAGAGCTATTCTGGCAAATGTATTTTTATTCCGACGTTTCGACGTCCTATACAGGTCCTTCATCAGGGTAATCACACTGAATGCGAGCAGTACAGTGCGCGATAAACAAAGGAAAAATATTTGATACACAAGTTACTTTATCGCAGTACTGTCTACCTTTTTTAATGACAACATTTTCACTTTTACATTATTACAGAACGTTTGGACGCGACTTGTGACGAAGATCAGTTTCACTGTTTGCCTTCAAACCGTTGTATCAGGTCGAGTTGGAGATGCGACGGAACAGCTGATTGCGATGATAAAAGTGATGAAGTCAACTGCGGTAAGTTTGATCACGTGTCCATGTTGCCATGACAATCACAATGGGTTTCTATGACACGATTGTCATCTTTTTCGCACTTAATTTTTCCCTAAGTCAACCCCTCACTAACAGGCCTGTACCCCAGAAAAAAACAAGTTTTCAAAAGTAACAAGTTTTAAAATTGATGTAAAGAAAAATGTTTTGCTTGAAAAAAGCCGAATAAAAACAACACAAGGTGGGCATAGAGGAAAAGTCGAAACAGTGTGCACTGTCTGCAGCTTATCATTTATTGGCTCTATGCTTTTACATTATATAAGAAGCATTTTTGTCAAACTTTGGTTATATCTTTGTATTCCAGACGTTTGTGAAAGCGGCCAATACAGATGTCTCAGTGGTGATTGTATCGCCATCAGCAAAGTTTGCAACAAGAAACCAGATTGCCCTGATGGATCGGATGAGAGGCCTGTCCACTCATGCAGTAAGCTCGATATGATTTCTATATTTACTATTGGTGCAAATATTGTAGATTAAAACATTTGTTCTTTGTTGCTTTTTGTTTTTGTAACGCTTATGTTTGTAATTGCTTTCACTCTTGTTTAATTCTAAAACGGAAAACTATTGATTTGTATAATTGCTCTAAATTTTCACCCATTTTTGATCCGACATTTGCAACCAGCGGTTTAAAATCGTGTTTCTAAACTGCTGAACAAATTTGGTGTGTAAATTCAACCACCCAAAACTTACAAAATGTTTTTTCACTCCTTAACTCTTTTAATTGCTTTACATTTTAATAGATTTGCTTCAACATCTGACAACACAAATTAAGCTTCTCAACCGTTTTTACTTTTGAAAACATAATTTACCCCCACAGTTTCCCAACACAATAATTTATACAAAAAACTTCTTGTCTACTAATAAATATATTTCCTAAACCTTGTCATATTTACTCCTTAGCAGTAAATCTACCTTCATTTGAAACCCTATCTGTTATAAATGTTACAAAAACAGACAAACAACGCAAACGATTTTCTATATTTGCTCAATTTGCTTTCACAGATGGTTCCATCATCTTGGGATCGAACTTCACATCATGTGAGGATAGGAACGGAGGTTGTGAACACAGATGCAAGGAGACGCCGCACGGATCGTTGTGTACATGCAGGAAGGGATTTCAAATCGCTCCTGACATGAGAACTTGTATTGGTGAGTTGGAACTGGTAGCGAAAATTCGTAGCTTAGTTGAACGTTTGTTTGACTGGAAGTTTTCAACTTAATTTTTTCACTGTGAACGGCAGAAAGTTAATAAAAAGACGTAAACATAACAGTACAACCGGTTTAAAAACGTTTGGCAATTCTTTTTTACACAAAAGCAGAAACACAAAACCTCGTAAAGTTACAAATATATTTGAGTTTGGTTAAGCAAGCTTTTTATTCCCTACTTACAATTTATTGATGCGTGTCTTTAAATGTGGAATTGTACTGTAAGGCTTTTAACATTGTTCACGCATGTACAAATGTGAAAACTTTAGTTCTGCAATTTGACAAGTGTATTATTATGTCATAACATCGCGTCATAACTATCTGTGAAATCTAAAATACCCGTTTGAGTTCGAAATCAAGTTCCCTAAGTTCGGCAGTAACGAAACGTATTCTGGATTCTGTAAACTGTATTTTAGTTCTGCGACTTGACAACTCCTATGTTACGTCATAAAGTCCCCTATGACATCATAACTCTGTACAGGATCCGAAATCGAGTACCCGAGGACTCGACATTAACGAAAACTCTGATCGTAACTCTGTGTTTGTGGTTAGATATCGACGAGTGCAGAGTAGAAGGTTCGTGCAGTCAGATCTGCAACAACACTATGGGGAGTTTCGTGTGTTCGTGTGTGGATGGTTACATACTACGACCTAACGGACGAACCTGCAAAGCTAGCGGTCCCAAACCGGCGCTCCTATTCACGAACCGGATCGACATTCAGAAAATGTTACCGGATCGTTCCGAATACAAACCGATTCTTCGAGACCTGGAAAACGCAATCGGCTTAGGTAAGTTGTTAACTTTTAAGGTTTCGGATGTTATAGTACTTTGGCCAAATATTCTCAAATTTCGTTTCTTATTTTTTCGTAACATTTTTTTAATCTGTTACTCCATTTTGGTTTGTTGTCTGCTGGAAATCAGATCTTTGCTGGGAAGTGTTTGAAAGTAGTTTTTGTTTAATTTTTCCTGCAGTCTATTTGTCAGGATACATTAGTATTTTTGTATCAGAACTTTAGCTGTTCTTAACCGATGTTTTAGCTCTGTCAAAAGTTGTGTTTGAACTGTTTTTTTTGTTGTTGTTCAAAATTTCACCATCCAAACTTTCATTTTTGGGGTTTTTGCCTGGAATTTGTACAAATCTCTTCATTTTTTTTATAGCGGGGGGGGGGGGGGGGGGGGGGGGGGGGGGGGGGGGGGGGGGGGGGGGGGGGGGGGGGGGGGGGGGGGGGGGGGGGGGGGGGGGGGGGTTTGGACATAATTGGTGAAAAACTGTTTCGTTTTTGCTTCACATAAAACGGACAAACGCAATTACTGTGGCAGTGTCTAGCTGGGCGATAAGAATACAGATCATTACCCAAGCAGGAAACTCGGTAGTTCCGCTTTACTGGTCACGCACGTTTCAGTGCACCTTCGTGTTGTTGCACACAAGCCCACACATTTGCATTGGATGTTTGCAAAGTGGGTTAATTGCCTCTTTACTGTGTCAGATCACAACAAGCGAGCGATGAAACCCAAACATGAACTTGACTCAAGTTCGTCAACCCAAGTTTTTTCGCTTTAGGCAGCACTGCTGACAAGTGCGGTTTTGGGCGCCTAAAGTGGGTTTCCTAACACGTTTTGTCAACCATGGCGCTTGTTACATACACGACTTTGTGAGCCTAATGCGTGTTTTTTTTAACTAGCTTCGTGTAGTCAGCCATAGCGCTTGTTACATCCACAACTTTGCACCCTTTAAGTGGGTTTCCTAACAACTTAATGCAGTCGACCACAGCGCTTGTTACATTAAAACATTTGCAAGCTTAAAGCGGGTTTCGTAACGAGCTTTGTGTAGTCAACCATATGCATTTCTAACAACACTTTAATGATTGGTTCTTTCTGTTGATTTCTAATCGTATTCTTTCTGTTGTTTTCTAATCTCTATGTCGTTCTAGCAAGTCTATGAATCTTAGCTACACCGCAGCACGAATGCGGCGTCAGTAAAACTAAATATAGAACGTAGCCACATATTTGTGGGTAAACCACCTTTGAGAAACCCGCATGCGACGTGAAAAGGGGGGGGGGTGCGGCGTCAGTAAACGAATGCGGCGTCAGTAAAACTAAATATAGAACGTAGCCAAATATTTGTGGGTAAACCACCTTTGAGAAACCCGCATGCGACGTGAAAAAGTTTTGCAACACCGAAGTTTAAGTTTTATCAGTTTGCTGGTAAAGGTGAGGTACGTGGCTTTTATCGTCGTGTTTTCCAGCTTTCATTGAGTTTGAGGTTAAAACGAGCGAAATACCCGACTTCTGTGGTTGTCTGCTTGTGGTCTTGTTTCGAAGAAACGGAAAAAGTGCATTTAACATTTGCTCATTTTCGACAGGCGCCAATTAGTTCTGACGGGGGGGGGGGATTGAGTTTTGAGGTTAAAACGAGCGAAATACCCGACTTCTGTGGTTGTCTGTTTGTGGTCTTGTTTCGAAGAAACGGAAAATGTGCATTTAACATTTGCTCATTTTCGACAGGCGCCAATTAGTTCTGACTGGCAGATTCTTGTCGCTTTAAGCGTTTTATTTGTTTCTTAAAAATACTTGACTGGTTAAATAATGATAAAATATGACGGTTTATTCATGAACATTTATTTTTTTGCTCACGACTATTTATGACAAAAAGAACCTTTTATTCCCCAAAACGGAGCTGATTTAATAACCGGCAGGTTGATTGGCACGTGTTTTCAAGGTCATTTGACCCGCATAGGTCATGACCTTTTGTCCGCGTGGCGAGCTTCGCGTGACCTCTGAATGTTTCTATTTCTCACACAAGAATCGAGTCCAGCTGCTGAAAAAAGCCTTTCATGCCCGAAAATGTTTTCTTCCCCTGGCACGCAAAGTCGCCCACCCCGGGTAACCTTAAACCCTAAGGACCTTCGGGGTCACTTGGGGTCAATGAACTGGCCAGTTTGTACAGTATTTGACCGTGGCGTGTCTGGTGACCGAACGTTACCCCATGATATTAACCCCGCTGTATGTTGGCTCAATGGTTTAGTCCATTGTGTGTTTGGGGATTGAATTGTCGGTTTTACTGGCCGCGCTGACTTTAACATTTGTCCCACTATGTTGAATGATGTACTTTATGGTCTTAGAGGTTGATGATGTCACGCTATGACAGGATACAAACTTAGTCTAAAATGTAACATGGTCTTTATCATATAAATATAGGTTTTGCACCAAACTAGCTGGAACTTATTTAAACGCAACAAACAAAAATAAAAAATCCTACAATTTCAAAGATAGCTGTACCATGTATATATTTCCTGAAAATACGTCGTATGTTGAAATGACGTCGTAGTTTCTTAAAGTCACATTTTAGAAATACATGATTGTGGGCGCACATTTTAATGCTTTTTATCCGGTTTTCTCAACTTCTAAACCTAAATTTTTGCTGATTTATCTCATACGTCTTGAGTCGATGTGCAAATAACTTATCTGTGGTCCAGTTTACACAACAAACAGTTGAAAGTTTCGTAAACTCTGATGGAGCCTTTTAACCGGCGCTTTTCGTGTTCTTGTGTTTTGTCATCGTACCTTCTCTTGTGTGGTAAGCGGCCAGATCAAGTTTGCCGAGAAGATTTTGCATTCCACTTCGGTGATTCGCCTGGGAAAATTTCGACACCTTGACCTAACTCGAAAGCGATAATGGGTCGCTCGAATTCTGGGTCAATCTTTTTTGACCTTCTTGAGGTCTCGGACTATTTTTGCCCGAGAATAACCTTTCGCGGACTTTTCGCGGTCAATATTTTGTATTGTCGAAGTGCTGTTGTATAAAACAATACCTAAATGCGTGACACTTTATTCGGAGTCCGGTAGCAATCAGTCGATTTATAACAAAAATGTACTGCGTTTTTCTTGCTTGTTTGACTCTTCACTCGAGATTAACATAAGGATTGTCGAAACGTCATGTAGTTTACAGATATAGTGCTTGTCAGAACATAGATTCGATTTTAGGCGTTGGTAATAATAATTAGATAGATGGAACTCTGTTAGACCTGGTGAAATTGCTGTTTGTAAACAGGAGGCAGAGATGGGGTTCGACCCTCAATTTTGGGTCTGAACTTACAAGATGCCATAGTTACACGTTTTTTAACTTGACTTGTGTTACCCGCTTGTCTGTGAGGGCTTAGGGTAAATGTGGAGTGAAAGTATAACCCCAATATGAGAGATATACTTCTTTGGATAAACCTCTAAGTTTTGTACTTACGGAGGGTAGTTATTTAGAGCGAGTGTGGGGTTGACCCATCCCCAGCCCCTACTTATAACCCGAACATCAAAGTCTTAAATTTGGGTCAAGTTGTATTGCGAATTTTTAGGAATTTCGGAGCTGACTTAGGAGATGGTTCTGTTGAAAATTACGGGTATTGACATTTTTTCACACTTGTCGCCATTTAGGGTAATGCTCGGCGACAGAAAGAACACTAGACATTTTTGGGAGATAACAGATGAAATATTTATCACATGATAGACGTAAAGTTATGGCTTTTTATTTAAACCTCTGCAAATTGGAAATTTCCCTTTTTTCTGGTTTCAATATTACTGTCACTGAAGCAGTGTTTGCAATTGTTAAACCAATGTGCACGTTTAGCAAAAATCTCCAGCCATAGAGGGAAATTTTATTAGTTGAAACAAAACCAGTATTTGATGTAGAAATAAAATGCACACAAATCTTAAAATTAATAACACTTTTGCTCTCACTGTTTGAAATGGGCCGTCGATACCCGTATACAAACTTTTAAATAACAAATTTAAAGTTTAAAATTTAAAGAGATTTTTTTCAAATTTCCTGTTTTTCTTGTAAACAACAATATTATTTCTGCAAACCATTCATCAAGCGAAATTAAAAACAAGCTGTCTCGCTCTCTGCAGAATCGCAATTAAACTCGAAGTTAAAAGGCTTCGTTGCGTTTCGCTGGGCCAGTAATTGCCAGGAAACACAAGCACTGCGTTTTGTCGAGTCACTAATGGTCCGAAAACAAACAGTGCAGTTTTGAGTTTCCACCGTGAGCTACTTGTACGTAACCAACACCGGAACGTAAACAATGAACGCCGGTCTCTTCTCGCTAGGTGGTCACTTGATAACTACAGCACCAGTAACTGATACTTTAACGCCACACAAATCGGTATGCGTGTTGATGAAAACTTCAATGCTGTTTTTTGCTCATCTTTGATTTTAATTCGTTTATTCCTTAAGCTTAGTTGTTAAATCTGTGAAGATACTTTTACTAAGAACAAAACTGCCAGCGATGTAGAATAAAACGTAGATATTTTATTGAGTACATTTCGACAAAAATGTGACTGTTTTGTTTTCTTTCATTGCAGTTTGCTCGCAAAACTTAACTGTAAGTCCTAGATAGCATTATGGTCAGTTCTACCATGATTTTGGGTTCTTTGTATGGAAAGAGGCACGTCTTGTTTTCGTTTGTTTTTTCCATTTGGTTCTATTTGTTTTATTTTTTCTGCCCAACGCGGCTTTTAACCCAAGTTTAGATTAAGAAAACGGGGTTTAAACTAGAGATGTACCGAATATTCGGTTTGCCGAATTTATTCGGCCGAATCGGCCACTTTTGCAAAGATTCGGTTTCGGCCGAATAATTTGTTGCGATTCGGCCGAAACCGAATCTTTTACGAACACACATTTAAAGCGTTAAACGTGTCTTTTCTGCTTATTACGATCCACGCAATCTTTCAAAAGCCCAAACATAACGAAAATTGCGTCAATGTTTATCTTATTCAACACATTATCGTTTTTCCCACGGTAGTCAAAAAAATTAGTAATTCATTGGCAGGTTGCCAATCATGCTTAAGGCAATTTTAAACCCCACAGAAGTGAAATAAGGACGAAACACAACTATTTTGCACTGGCTGCCTGGTAGATAAACATTTTTTTCACGTCAAACGCGTAGCGTACGACTTCGCGTGACGTCATAAATGATTCGGTTGATTCGGCCGAATTTATTCGGCAAAACCGCCGAATATTCGGTTTCGGCCGAATCGAAATTTCGCCGATTCGGTACATCACTAGTTTAAACTAATGCAAACATTTGCATATTATACATCAATATCTGAAGTTTTTACCACGGTTGACCCAGCGGTTCACCCACATGCCCCTAAGGTTAAACTTTATGCTCTTTTGAAAATTGTTTAAAAAATGATTTTTAGGATAATTATTGCAATGAGTATTATATGCATTTTTTCCAATATTTTTGGCTTCAGGTTATGAACAGGTGACACTGTTTTCATTACTGTACAGATTATCACATCGAATTGGGTCTGATGTTCTGGACTGACGTGTCACTGGATCGCATTATGAGGTCATACATGAACGGAAGCGGTCAAGAACAAGTCGTTTCATCGGGACTTGAAAGCCCAGGTATGACGTCACAATTAATTATGGGTCCCCTTCCCTGAAGGGGACACATCTTGATTTCACTATGTTGTTGTTTTTTTCTTTT
>QLIY01000690.1:44976-88362 GCA_003260075.1 Phallusia mammillata
ATTCTATTCATTTGGCTGTGTAAGAATGTCCCGGAAACGTTAAGCTACGAAGCAGGCCTGTAATTGACATTGACAAATCGGTTGTGATGATAACGAAGTTGCACAAATACTTTAACTAAGTGAGGCTGCTTTCAACATTTTAACCCCCCTTATCAGGTGGGGGGGGGGAAAGTTAGTTTTGTTTGCAGCAAGTCAAACTGTCAAAGGCAACGCATTGTTAGCATTTTTGGCTCTTTTAGGCAACAACTTGAATGCTAAATACATGGTGATGTTTAGTATTTAAACTCACTTTCAATAGGTAATGTTTGTCAACTGTGCTATCTTATCAGTTTTAATTATTCCAACCAAACTAAAACACAAACAAACAATAGTGTATTTTGGTTTCGGCATTATAAGCAAAATTTATTGTGGCAATTTCAATTCAAACAACTGTCGTAGCTTATGAATTGGCGAGACTTAAGATTGACACTTCGGCGCCTCAACGAATGGGAAATATGTGTACATACATTCACTGCATTGTAACGAAACACGTTACTATTGTGACGGAACACAGCGGCGTGTGACGACACAAACAAACAGCAGACAATTGTGCAACACAGTGGAAGATTGCAATGTAAAGTCTTACCTGTAAGACGTTACCTCCAATTTACCCCAGTTTTTGAGAAAATAAATTTAATCATGCGATGAAAATAATTGAGAAATTTAACATTAAAATTGGTTTATACAAAGAAAAAAGAAAATAAATTTCAGATGTAAATAAAGTACCAATTTTTTACTGAAGTCCTTGAATAAATGTATTTAAAACCCCATCTAAACAAATGATTATATTCATTTGGCTGTGTAAGAATGTCCCGGAAACGATAAGCTACGAAGCAGGCCTGTAATTGACATTGACAAATCGGTTGTGATGGGGGGGGGGCCCCCATCTAAACAAATAATTATATTCATTTGGCTGTGTAAGAATGTCCCGGAAACGTTAAGCTACGAAGCAGGCCTGTAATTGACATTGACAAATCGGTTGTGATGATAACGAATATTTTAACTAAGTGAGGCTGCTTTCAACATTTTAACCCCCCTTATCAGGTAAGAGATTAACCCCTATCCGGCCAGATAAGGTTGGAATACTGATGTAAATTAGGCCAGGGATTGCACAAGAATATTATTGGGAGAGGGCTATTTTGGGTTAAAACTGTTTAGTAAAGAAACGCAAGGAATATAAGCTTTAATTTCACATCGACAGATTAACAAACTAATATGTTGATTTCATGTTTTTGTGTTTCTCTGCTGAAAGCTTGTGATACTAAATATACCTGTTAAAACTAAATGTACTTGTCTTGCATTTCTCCTGGACTGCAGCGGCCTCCTCTGGGCGTTATGTAAAATTGTGTTGACGCTACCAGTTGAAATAATACATCAGATATCTTTATGGGCAAAAAATTCTCTTTGTGTTAACAACAATATTGTAACAATCTCTGAAGGAGTAAAATAGTTGTGGAGCCCTAATCTAGTAATTTATTTGCGATACTAGAAAAATCGTTTGTTAATTATTTTCTTTCCACATAAAATGCCAGAAGATAAATTTATTATTGAATTCATAAAATGTCTTTTCCATTCACCTTACGCTGCCGGAGTTTAGCGGTATAAAAACAGCAACAAAACTGGAAATTAGGGTTTAGACTCATTTCCTTGAAAACCGATCAATTCTAATCACAAATTGAGATGAATTTGAAACAAAGTATTTGTCTGAGTTTCACTTGTTCTTACAAATCACTTCCTGTTTCGGATTTTTCGCTTGCGGTTTCACGATCGATTTCTTTGTGGAAGTTCGTGGTTTTGTTGTTTTTGTTTCTTCCCCACAAAAATCGTTTCAGTTCAAAGATAAGATTAATAGTTTGGTTTAAAAGCTTTTACACCATGACCTTGAGTTTTGACTCTCTGTGAAGGTCAAACACCGCTAAGTATTTTTGTGAAAAGCATTTTTTAAAGATAAATGTTCTCTTTGTATTGTTGTTCAACTAATTAAAGGGTTCGTTTTACAAAGGTACACATATGTGATTTAATCAAAAACACCTGCCAAATAACTTGTGTATTTAGAATACATTATGCAGACGTTTCAACAATCACTGTTGTCATGATCAGTGCAGATTGTTAAAACGTCTGCATCATATATTGTTTATGCGCAAGTACTCTGGCAGTTGTGTTTTTGATTAAATTACTTCAAGTCCGTTTATAGTGTTCATAAGTACATATATATGTTCTTAGCTTTGTTTGTATATGACTTGGTTTATTATACTGGTCTTAAAATAGAGATGTTTACTTTAAATATTTCCACATATGAAAGATAATTAGGTTTCTGAAGTTGTGTTAATTTTATTCCTGGTTCACCCAGCTGTGAAAACGTTGAAGACTTCAAAGTTTAAAAACTTTTTTATATTTTTGGTAAAAAACAAACATTCTCAGAAGAAACTTCCATTTTTTATTGCCATGCCTAAAAACTTATTAAACTTATCAGCACTGTTTCATTTTTCAACCCATCTGATAACGTCTGTAAACTGAAAATAATGAGACGAGTTTATGAGCAAGCTGATAAGCAAAGTGGTCTTGCAATTACGATTGACGGAATAAAATAATTGGACGACATTGTCGAGAAAAAAATTGACCCACTATTTGAAATGTTAAAAACACAGAATCATTTTTAACGATGACTTTATTTAAAATAATATGATGATTCAGCGAAATTTTCACGATGAGTCACAAGCTTGTAAAATTTCCAAACACTAAACGAGAAACAATTTATTATTATTCGTTGGTTAACTATGGCGACTACTTTACTTGTCTGTCAATTTTGTCCTTAAACAAAAATAATTTTTCTCAAACCCCTTAAAACGTCGCGACAGGGTTTACTCTATGACGTAACCTACGTAACAATGGGGGCATTGTTTGAAACGTGCGTTGCCTAGCGCCAGCAATCCTAACGACCTTATTGTGACGTAGACAATGCCAATTATCGTCGTGTGAAGTCAATCTGGTTTTGGATTTTGACCGACTAATGTAAACGCGCAAAAAATTCACTATTACAGAAAAAGGTCGAATTTTAGACTATTATTTTCACTCTTGAACGACATGTTCTAAAATTTATATATGAGGTCATCATATTGTTTGTGACGTCATCGTGTCGTTGTCGAGGGTTATATCCATTCTAAGCACAAATTTCCACACGTGGCTTTGCGCACTGTGAAGTATTTCCGCAAGTAGAATTTAAACAGTTTTATAAATCACTAAATGGCAATGGAATGTGCAGAAAAATATGTTCCCAATATCTACAAGAGACTATAGCAGGGGTCGGCAACCTTGTTGGGGGGGGGGAAGGGTTATTTCCCCTAAGCACAAATTTCCACATGTGGCTTTGCGCACTGTAAAGTATTTCCGCAAGTAGAATTTAAACAGTTTTGTAAATCACTAAATGGCAATGGAATGTGCAGAAAAATGTGTTCCCAATATCTACAAGAGACTATAGCAGGGGTCGGCAACCTTGTTGGGGGGGGGGAACTACAAATATTCAGCAATAAAAACGCTCAACTTAGTTTATCATCCCCGGGATGCACGAGGAAAATGATTTGAAGCATTTAACCTGAAAATTACACGGCCCGGTAACGAACTTCTCACGGACCGGCGGTTGCCGACCACCGGACTATAACACCAATACCTTTATTTGCAAAGTATACAAAGATAACCAAGGTTTTAAGCCATAGCCGTATGATTTAGGGTTTCAACGTTTTCACAAAAAAGTCGCTTATATGGTTGCGATTCACACTGGTTCATTCAATCCCTAACCTCTTCATCCTATTTCAGCCGGGGTCGCTGTGGATTGGGTTCACAATCTTCTTTACTGGACGGATTCCGGAACATCCCGCATAGAAGTGTCACGCTTGAACGGTTCCTACAGGAAAGTTCTGGTGTGGGATAATTTGCAAAAACCTCGAGCTATCGCGCTCCACCCACTGGAGAGGTACGATTTCTATGTACTGTTCTGTAAGCTAAGCAGAAAAGAAGTTATACCATTACTACTTATACTGGTTTCAGCAATTTGAAAAACAAATTTTGTAGACCATGCAGTGTTAAAGGACTTGAATATTTTCTAATACTGGGCCTGAATTCATTAATATTTTAACGCTTAAAACAATCGGCATGCTATTAATATTGCAGAGGACAGACGTCATAAAGCTTATATGCAAAACCGCGGTTACTTTGTACTTCTTATACTTGCAACTGGTAAAAACTTAAAAAAGGTAAAAGTTTGCAATGACTTGTAAAAGCATAAAGCCAATAGACGGTAAGCTACAGACAGCGCACACTGTTTCATCATTGCAGCTGGTGACGAGAGACAGGCCGTATTGGCTAGCTATTTAATACAGTGGTTCCCAACCAAGGGGGAATACCCCACTAGAGGGGAATTTTGTGATTTGTAGGGGTATTTTGTGTCACAATATAAATCTCATACTGTCTGTCTGTGCTATGTGTTATTGCTGCATTTGCCATATATGAGCTAAGAAAATTTATAGAGGGAATTAGATTTGAATATCGACTTAAAAGGGTGCACAGAACAAAAATGTTGGGAACCACTGATCTACCAGCACTGCCATAATTTTAAAAATCTAATTAACATGCACTCTAATGTTTTCAAACCGTATAGAAACTTTTTTTGTGTTTTTTTACGTTGCAAAACAAAACTTTAATCGTCGAAGTCAGTTTTAAAAAACGAAGTTATCTTTTTATTTCAGCTTGATGGTTTGGACGGACTGGGGGGAAACTCCCTGTCTTGAGAGCGCTGCAATGGATGGAAGTATGAGAAAATCTTTGGCGTCGAGAAACCTTCACTGGCCGAACGGACTCACAATCGATTACACTCGAAATCACATCTACTGGGCAGACGCAAAATATCACATCATCGAAAAGATTAACTTAGACGGAGGCGACAGAAGAACCGTCATCAGCAGCGGTATGACGTCATTATGCTATGACGTGTTTTTATTTTGTAGCTTTACGTAACTTATTGTTTGTAATATATAGAGTTTGTTTTGTCGTTTTTGAGCTTCTACTTAATTGTGCTAATCACGCTGCTGTGACGAAATAATGCTGGCGAGTTTTGTCACAATAGCACTAAAAAGTTTGTCTGCAAATTCGCCTAATTTACAAAAAAGTCGACATTGGTTTCTAAACCTACCTTCCAAAAAAATTTGATTTCACTTAGAAGTGCAAAGTTGTGTACATCAGTGCTCTTCAACCTTTTTTGGTTTGGTGAACCCTTAAAGTTGTTGTGACGAACTCATGCACCCTGTTTACTTAAAAGGCAAACTGAGGTAAAAAGCGATATGACAAATCATAATGCATGTCATCATGTCAATTAAACCGAGCGGAGCTACCGAAGTTTTACACACTGTCGGTGAGACTTTTGACGTAAATTAACGTCAATCCGCCCTCTGCGCAAAACCTATTTTGACATAGATATACGTCAACCGCACTGAAAGTGTTAGACATGAACATTTTTTGAAAAATGCAGAGGTTAATTTAAACATTAGTTGCATCCTACATCTTTTTTCTAATATCCTGAAAGTCAAATATTAATGGTCCAGGGGGGGGGGGGTTGAAGAGCACTGGTGTACATGACAAGCGATACACTTGACTGCACAAAGCTCGTTCAGAAACCTGTTTTTTCACTCACGAAGTCAGACATAAATAAGAAACTAATTAGTTCTTCAAATAAAAGTATTCTAAGTCGTGCATTTAACATGCGCTATTGTTGACTGCACGAAGCCCGTTAGGAAACCCGCTTTAAGCTTGCGAAGTCGGGCATATAACAAGCGATATGGTTAGCTGCACGAATCTAGTTGGGAAACCCGCTTTAAATATGTTACAAATTCCACTTATTTCAAGCCCTGCTGTGTTTCAGGCCTTCCGCATCCATTCGGGGTTACGATATTCGAGGACAGACTATATTGGACCGACTGGCATACACGGAGTGTTAACAGTGTCAACAAATTTACTGGCAGCGGAGTTCAGACAATAAGTAGCAGGCTGCACTTTCCCATGGACATTCAGACCTACCACCCTCTCAGACAACCAAAAGGTGAGTGTTGGAAAGCGATAGTTCGTTGGTTCGAGTCCCGCCGAGATATCAACATTTTTTATAATTTTCTGTTGCATAGAGCATCCAATTTCAAATTAAAAACTATATTCTTTTTGGTTTTGGTGCAGAAAATTCAGAAATTGAAATTGAACAACTTGATTTTGCATTGATGTGTGTTTCCGTTGAATTATGTTTGTACTTAAGTAACAATCGTAAATAAAAACTTTATTTATTTAACTTCACATGAAGTAAATCATCTGTACATATTTTAGGACCGAACCGTTGTAAGCATTCGAACTGCAGTCATTTGTGCTTGCCACATCCTGGAGGCATCTCATGCGCTTGTCCAACCGGATTCAGGCGTGTGAGCGACATCCAGTGTGCAGAAAACATCGAAAGATTTTTGGTGTTTACAAGAAGAACCGATATAAGGTACGGTGAGAAACAGTAAAGTATTTTGCAAGGTACAGTGACAAAATGACAAACAAAAGAGAAACAAACTTATAAGTCAATGATGTGATAAAACCTCGATTTTCAACACATTTGTAAAATGATTTCAAAAGGTTTCAGAATTATTTTTGTATTTTCCAACTCGCTTTGTCTTGGTTGACTTCACAAAGCTCGTTTGTAAACCCTCTTTTTGCATTCAAGCTCACGTTTTTGATTTTTTTCTGCTGTAAATCAGTTGCAAGATCTCATATGGATCCAACCAATTTCTATAATTTCCAAAACATGTTTACCCATTGTAACAAACAATACTTTTTCGACAGACGAATTTCGTTTGACGGAGCTGGTCGAGCTGACAGTGTTATACCTCTGGAAGGATTACGTGGCGCAATCGCATTGGACTGGCACAGTTTACATCCGGGTTACATTTACTGGTCGGACGTTGATTCTGACACAATAAGCCGAGCGGAGGGGGGGGGGGTAAACATGTTTACCCATTGTAACAAACAATACTTTTTCGGCAGACGAATTTCGTTTGACGGAGCTGGGCGAGCTGACAGTGTTATACCTCTGGAAGGATTACGTGGAGCAATCGCATTGGACTGGCACAGTTTACATCCGGGATACATTTACTGGTCGGACGTTGATTCTGACACAATAAGCCGAGCGGAGTGGGATGGGAGAAATGCGAGGGTGAGATTGATGAGCATCTTTGTTTGTTTCTTTTTTATCCTCTGTGCTCTAAAGAGTGATTTGTTGTTTAAACGTTTGAAAAGACTTTGTTTAAAGCAGCCAACTGCGATATAATGGTGAAAATCAAATTTAATCAAATTTACAATTTTTCATACTACATAAAAAATTAAACGACTTTTGACAGTGCACACCGTTTCGATGTAATGTCACATCAGTGCAGCTGGTGACAAGATATTTACCGTACAGGCTGGTGTAGGGGGGGGGGGTGTTTCGACATGTAATGTTACATCAGTGCAGCTGGTGACAAGATATTTACCGTACAGGCTGGTGTAGCCAGCTTACTTAAACTGCAAGCATACGAGAGAGTTTGACAAGTATGAGTTATGTTTTTACAAGGATGCTACATTTGACATAATCATTTCAACCTTTCCAGTAATTTATCAAAACACATTTTAGGGTGTTTACAGAAAAAAATAGTTGGGTAAGTGTAGGCCTAATTCACATTGTAGTTTAATTTGACCCTTAATATACACAGGTGATCGTCAGCAGTGGCGTGTCTTCGCCAGTCGGTCTCGCTATAGATTGGATCACCAACAAAATATATTGGACCGATGCTGGGGTGAACAGGATTGAAGTTGCTCTGTTGGATGGATCGATGAGATCAGTGCTGGTCTGGACCGGGTTGGACAGACCAAGAGGAATTGTGGTTTATCCAAAAGCTGGGTAAGAGACAAAAAGTTGAATCATTGTTCGACAAAACAACGTGCTACGCTAATAACCCGCTTTCAGGCTGCATGTCTTACTACACCTCCTTGTAATTTGCCGAAAAACACACAAAAAAAACATTGGTTTAGTATAAAGATAAATTAGTTAAGAAGCATATAAGTTTAATTCAGATGCAGAAACCTTTAACAACTGCTGGAAGTCTAATGTTCGTTTGTACATTATGCCTGGCAGCAAAAGCTTTTTTATAGAAACCCTAATATGCCATAACAGATTTGACTTGAGGATTGTTTGGTGTTTAGTTGTTTCAGGTTTAGGCACTTTGCCTGTTCGGCGTATTTATTACAATGTAGTTTAAAACTGTTTTGTACCTGTCGGTTACCAAACTTTATTTTTGAGGGGGGGGGGAGCACTTTGCCTGTTCGGCGTATTTATTACCCTGTATTAAATAGTTTAAAACTGTTTTGTACCTGTCGGTTACCAAACTTTATTTTTGAAATGTTTAAACTCCTGGATTTATCCTATCCTTTCTCGTCCGTATTAATTTGAACAAGAAATTCAACCGTTTCTATTTTTCTTCAGCTTGATGATTTGGTCAGACTGGGGTCACGCAGCACCCAAGATTGAGCGAGCTGGGATGGACGGAAGTCAAAGAACTACTATTGTCTCTAGCGGCCTCACGTGGCCGAACGGCGTTGCTATTGACTACACAACAGAGAGGTGTTTAAATATAAACTACTTGATATCCTAAATTGTTTTCTGTCGCGTCAAAGGGTAGCAATATACATTTTAGCTCTTTATTTTCGCTTTTATAATGATCATCCCTCAGCGTTAATGCAGACCAGCGATCACGGCACACTCATGCATAAATCATAGCATGTCAGGCTTATTGAAGGTGTTACACCAATCAGCCAGTCACCGAGCATTTCCGTACGATAGGGCATATAGGCTAGGAAAATCTAGCATGCGGTGGGATTCGAACCCACTACAGAAGCCTACTCAGGGCTGTCAAACTGATAACTAAATCACGATCACGGCACACACAATATAAAAATTATAGCGCGCCAGACCTAAAAAACAGAAAAAAAAACAACGCTTCAGAACTGGCTTACAACGATCACAATATCACCTTACAGAGTATATTGGACGGAGGCGGGTCGTTCGTATCAAGCCATCGAGGCTTGTGACTTGGATGGAGGAAATAGGAGGAAGATTATTGAGCACAACCTTCCACATCCGTTCGGGATCACATTGGATGAAACTCGGATCTATTGGACGGATTGGGATTCGAAGTCGATTAATAGCGCGGATAAGGAGACAGGTTGGTTGAATTTTGTTTTTGTTTCAAAGATTGGAAAAAAAACTTTTTTTGGCTTGTGTAAGACGGTAGAGTTACTAACACAGGAACTCACAGTACTAACGTTTGCGAAATTCCGGTAGGTGGCACAAAGAGCATTTAAAATGCATTTTGTGTAAAAAAATGCTGACGGGTAGGGCTATTAGGGTTAGACTAAGCTTTCATAATGATTACAATAAAATCAACCAATTCGGCATGGCTGTTGCTCTAAAGCTTGAAACGGGTTTACTACCCAGCTAGGAGTATTTAACCGTAGTGAGCTGTTTATTTCATAAGTCAGCAAAACAATTTAATGCATCAGCAGCAAAATTTGTGGAATCAGAATTATTTTAATGGGTCAG
Source organism: Phallusia mammillata (assembly GCA_003260075.1). NCBI lineage: Eukaryota > Metazoa > Chordata > Ascidiacea > Phlebobranchia > Ascidiidae > Phallusia > Phallusia mammillata. The sequence goes on from QLIY01000690.1 coordinate 54,665, forward strand.
CAATGCATTTTATTGATTCACAGAATTTATTCAGTATCATCTTGCAGTCAACTGTGGAAAAAAAATAATTTCTGTTATATTTTAAATAAACTGTAAAATTGCCCTTTTAAATCTTTCCATTATCCCATTTCAACACAAATTGTTCATTAAACTTTTTGTAAATCTCACCTCGTTGCTTTTTAGGAGAAAACCGTCAAGTTTTACGGGAACACTTGGAGCAACTGATGGACATCCGATATTTCCACCAAACCCGACCACAATCTCCTAACCCATGTTCTCTGCGAAACGGGGGTTGCTCTCATCTATGTCTTCTCGCCCCAAGGGGTAACGCACCCCTAACTATCGAGGAAACCCCCTATTCTTGCGCCTGCCCCACGGGGCTGTCCCTGGGACCCAGTGGAAAAGAATGCAACACCAAAATGAATAAGTGAGTTCGAAAAAAATATGGTTGTGTGTCAATTTACGTCAAAGCAATATAGTATTTTAATTTTGTGGGGGGGGGGGGACTGTCCCTGGGACCTAGTGGAAAAGAATGTAACACCAAAATGAACAAGTAAGTTAGAATAAATATTTTTGTGTGTTAAGTAACTTTATAGCAATACAGTACTTTTACTTCATAGCAGTAGATACAAAAATCTGTGTTTTATGTTACAAATTACTGTACCAATCGAATGATTACTTTTATTATACCTTATGCAAATGTTGTAGCATTAAACTTTGTAAAGATTATTTAGGCCCAGTAAAAATTTCTGTGTTTTACTTAACAACACCAAACTTTATTATGGTTATCTCTTGAAATGAATTGTTTTCAACTTTGCATGTGTGGGCAGTGAGTTTCTGCCTGCAGTAACAACTAACGTAATATGGAACCCATTATAAAATTACTGAAAGAAATATATTAATGTTTCAAAATATGTTATAGTGTATGTGCAACGACAAAAAGTGCTAAGCCACCCTTCTAGTTTCCTGGAACGTTTATTGAAAAAGGCATGTCGCATTTAGTGCAGTATGACCTGCATGATTATATCAAAACCAGTAAAGTTGTTGTTCAAATATTTTAGGTAAAATGACAGTACACTTTTCGACTTTCGGTTTCGCATGTATTTGTCGGTTTCCATTACTTTTTTTTATATCCTATTTTTCATCAACCGATTTTCAATTTCAGGTTTTTGGCGATCGCACGTCGAACTGACATCCGGGTTATTTCACTGGATGTTGCTTACTCAGCAGATATGGGGGGGGGGGTTTGAATTCATTCCCTAAAACGTTCATTCAAAAAGCATTTCGCTTTTAGTGCAATATGACCTGCATGATAATGATAAACCAATGAAGTTTGATGTTCAAATACTTCAAGTTTGTAAATAGGCAATTTTACACTTTCGGCAAAGTAAAAAGCTTCTTGAAATTGCTAAACTCTTCAATGTATGTATTTTTGATTGCATTTCAGCATTTCTCTTTCGTCTTTTTTTCTGATTTTTTATCAACCGATTTTCATTTTCAGGTTTCTGGCGATCGCACGCAGAACTGACATCCGGGTTATTTCACTGGATGTTGCTTACTCGGCAGATATGAAGTTGCCGATCGATGCTTACATGACAAATGTTGCTGATGTCGACGTTGATCCACAGGAGGGTAAGAATTCTGTGTAATACATCAATAGATGTGAAGTTTGTTGCTTATGGTAACCTGTATAATTTCTCATTTTCAAAATAAACCAGATTATTTGCAAATTAACAAAGACTTTTCAGTGATTAGAGGTTTATTAACACATGTGAAATTTAAGTCTAAATTTGCATATTTTCATGAAAAAAGACTCGTGTATTAAATGTGTGAAAATTTTTAGGTGGCAAATCATTAATTCGAGTATACTGTATGAAAAATCACAATGTACGGAAAAGCTATCTTTTATTTTGAAATTTAAAGTTAATAATTTAATTTAATTGAAACCAAACTAATAAAAACGCTAAAAGTTGTTTCAAGAGAGTTTTTAGAAGTTTTTAATTTAATACAAGGGATTTTTGTTTCATCAGGTTACATTTACTGGTCTGATAACGGTTCGCGGGAAATTACTCGAAGCTCATTGGCTGATCAATCCAAGAGCGAGGTTGTGATTGATTCAGGACTCGACATGGTAGACGGAATAGCGATTGATCACGTGGGAAGATTTATCTACTGGACAGGTCCGTAATGCTGATGTCAACAAAGTTTTAGAACTTTTAGATGTTTACAAAAGTTAAACATTTCAGCATGATGAGTTGCAATTTTACCATGAAAAACTTTGTTGTGTCTTTAATATTGNAATTTTACCATGAAAAACTTTGTTGTGTCTTTAATATTGATAAAAATCAGCCTGTTAACAAGGGATGGGCCGGGCCGGGCCGGGCCGGGCCGGGCCGAGTACTCGGTCACGAGCATCGCTGTTTTTGATGCTCGGTGCTCGGTTAAGCAGCTGCACACTGACCCGAGCATTAAATTTGCATATTAATGCCTTTCTAATATACAAAACTTCGGAAAGGGCATTCAGTACAAAAATGAATGTTTTTTTTAAATGCGTTGGATATAGAGGAAAAATGCCTGGTGACTTAAGGGACGTTGGAAAGCTATTTTTTGTTTGAAAGTTTGTTATTCAATTAACCTAGTTCGTCTGTACTCTGGCAAAATATGTTCCCAATTAATGTCAGCCAAACAATTTTTTAATCTTACGTTCACATTTGCAGATGACGGTCGTGACGTCATATCTGTGTCGTCATTGGACGGGAAAATGCGTCGGATTTTGATCGACGATAATATGGGGTCGCCCCGAGCAATCGCTTTGCATTATGAGCTTGGGTGAGTCAAAATAAAATACAGATTTTCGGTCGTTTTTACATTTAATCGAACACCTACCAATGACAATGGCATAAACGATTGTTGAAACCCTTGCAATAAAATGTATTCTATTTAGCTATTTGGCAGTTTTGTTGTTCAAGCTTCACTTACATTGACCGTTACAAAGTTTTATAGAATGTCAAAACTTGTCCAAAAAACTGAAAGGATTTTCTGTGTAAACTTTGTTAACCTTTGTTGAGTTGAGTTGAGTTTATTTCGCTTGGTGAAAGACAACATAGCGACACAATTGTACTAAACAATCACCAAGCCGGAAATAGCTGGGCACATTTAGTGTTATGACTTTTCATTATTCTAAATTTAATAAAAATCAGAATTATCCTCAAAAATAAATTGGTTTAAAGCAATCAATTTCCAAAACAGCAAAATGATTTTTTACGTCAGAGACAGTATTGCGGCGTAATTATTTCTAAACATGTGATGCCACTGACTAACAGCAGTTCGAATTTAACAGTTCTGTTCCATGGCGTTAGATTGTCATCAAAATTATGACTACAATACAAAATCAACAAGACCATTTTCTGATAAGCTATTAACAGATTTTTTTTTCTCCCACAGCTACATGTATTGGACAGATTGGGGGAATTCACCTGGTGCGAAAATTGAACGAGCCGGTTTGGATGGAACGAATCGTTCTGTGATTGTATCTAATGACCTCATTTGGCCCAACGCTGTCGTCATCGATCAAGAACGAGGTCTCGTCATCTGGGGTGACGCACAAACTGAGGTGAGGGTGACGTCAGTGTTAATGACTTCAGTGCTTTGTATTTTTTCTTTTTACGATTTTTATTAAAATCTAAATCAGTATTCTTACAAATTAAAATGTTTAGTTGCTTTTAAACATTACTTATTTTGTGAAAATATTTTTGAAATTTCTGCAAACTACAAAAAATTGTTCGTGGTGATATTAAATATAACGATAACTATGTCGCTATGGTCTGCTGTCGTGAGTTCAAATCCCAGCGCAGACTGTGTTATCGGGTCGTGATATTGTCAAGCCGGAACGATTTCTCAGTGTCTGATCTAACGCATTATGCAAACTTGACTTGTGCACTGTACCAGTCGCATTTAATGTTATTTACCTTGATGACGACCTGTATAGGACGCCGAAACGTCGGAATAAAATACAATTGCCAGAAGAGCTGTATAAACTTGATATTATGCCTGGCAGCAATAGCTTGTATATTGACTTGTAAGATCTAATAAAACGTAACGTAGTAAATAGTTCTAATGCATTGCCCAAAAACCTAAAATTTTTGTAAATATATAAAACACAATTGTTTTCTTTTTCACCCAGCGAATCGAATGTTCGGATTTGGAAGGAGGCAACCGAACGATTCTCTACGCACAAGCTTCCCACCCTTACTCACTTGCTATACTTGATGGCATCATCTACTGGAATGATTGGGGAACGCGGAATATTAACCAGATGTCGTTAAGTAACATCAGCAGTGTTAGTGTTGTGCGTGAAAATATGCCACATATGATGGGGATGGCGGCTGTCTCCATGGATGAAAAAGGAAATAACAGGTAAATACCCCGACTCGACACTTTATTGCGTGGATCTTACGCGTCGTAGAACAAAAAGATAAACAACATTCCGATTGTAATTATGTTTTTTTGGCAAAATCGTTGCATAATCAACTTTGTACATTTTGGGTAGTTTTCTAAAGGGTTAAGTCATAGCGCTTATTACATTTACGACTTTGTAAGTTTAAAGCAGATTTCCAACGAGCTTCGTGCAGTCAACCATTAGTGCTTGTTACAGTATTCTTTATTGTCACTTTAAGCGGGTTTATAAGCGAGCATTGCGCAGTCAACTAGAATCAACTGCTGTTCAGTATTTTTGACTCCACAATAACCAGATATTTGCTTTGCATAGGTGCGGTTCAAACAACGGCGGATGCAGCCACTTCTGTCTGCGAAGCCCTACCTCAGACACCGGATTTAGGTGCGCGTGTCCCACCGGAGTTCGGATGCAGGAAGACGGCAGAACTTGCACCGACTTGCCGAGCCAATATCTGCTGCTCGCCACTCGCCTTTCCATCCGCCGGGTGTCGCTAGAGGCCGACTTTAACATGTACGAAGAACTTCCAGTAGGGGAGCTAGAGAACACCATAGCTGTGGATTATCACTATGGGAAACAGGTAAATTGTGAAACTTTGTGTTTCCGATTAACGTTTGTTTGGTCTCGTCAAAATCAGGCACCGAAACAATACATTATGAGAAACAATACATTATGTATGCTAGAAATTACGAACAAAATGTAGTTGTATTGAGTACATTTGCCCCTATAGTTTGAAACCCTGCATTGTGCAAAAATACTAAAAGCCTGACCTACTTAAAATTCGTGCTCTTATATTTGGCATCAGTAGCACATTTACTTCAGAAACCAAATTTACCGATTAGTTAATAAAAACAAACAAGTCTTGACGAGATTTGAAACCAAAACCTCTGGGCTTACTTTAAACTTTCAATTTTCATCTTTTAGCTTCTTTTCTTCACTGACGTATATCTTGACGTCATCAAGCGTTCACACTTGAACGGTTCCAACGTACAGACGATAATTTCACACGGATTGAAGACGATGGACGGCATTGCTGTGGATTGGGTGGCCGACAATCTTTTCTGGACCGACGCAGTTCTTAATACGATCTCTGTGTCGCGTTTGGACGGCAGTAGCAGGTAAGGGAAACTCCTTGTAGTGGCAAATCGAACAAATGATCGCAATCTTTGAAAAGCAATGCAACTGTTGGGGTAAAATATTTGATTGTAACGGGGCTGCTTCATGCTGTAGTAACAGACGACGCCGTTTAGTTTTGACGAAAGGTTTATTTACTGAAGGTGAAGACGTGCTTAAACAGTGTCTCTCTGTTTGGAAAAAGTTTCCTAATCAACACCAAAATTGCCTGCATTTGAATAAAGTGTGGTGAATGCCTTGCACTTTTGATGACAACAACTATTGTTAAAGCGTCTCCAAAAAAATCGATTTAGAAGCTCCCTAGCAGTTTTGTTCTTCGGTGTAGTAAGCAGGTCCCAAACACGGCCCAAACCAACCCGTATTTGTTCGGAATAAATCCCTAATGAGGCCCTAAAGATAGATCCACCAAAGTAGAATTAAAATTTCCACCAAAGTAAAATTAAAAAGTGGCAGAAAATCATGTCAGGCCCGAATAACCCCGTTTAATAAAAACCTACACACGAAGAGCACGGCCTGACCTACACTTCTGGATTAAGCTTTTTCTCTCTGTAATGTGTAAAATTTTATTTGTTTGAATGTTTCATCATATCTCGTTGATTTATTGTTCAGACGCGTCATCATCAGTGATAATTTGGACGAACCACGTGCTTTGTGCGTTCACCCGTCACGTGGTCTGTTGTTCTGGACCGACTGGGGAGGAAAAGCGAGAATTGAAAAAGCTTACATGGATGGGTCGGGAAGAAAGGTGAGGACTGTGCGGTATAGGATTAATTAGGAAATAGCATAATCTTTACGGGTTTGATTTTGGAATTCAATTAGAGACAGTGCTTGTTTTGTACTGCGCAGAAGAAAGATATTGAGAAGAAGTTGCTTAGTAAGTTCGTTAAAATTGCTGATGCAAATGCATCAATTAGTTGGGTGAATTTTGTTAAAAATTGTTATGCTTCTTTGACAATTTTTTTTTGGCACACAAAAAATAATGAATCTTATAAAACTGTTTTACATTTGACAGATTGTTGTTCGTAAAAACCTGAAATGGCCGAACGGTTTGACGATAGATTACAAGCAATCTCGTATATACTGGGTGGACGCACACGATGACCTGAGACGAATTGAAACTTGCGATTTCAACGGAAGGAAGAGAAGAATTGTGGTTCCATCTGTACCGCATGGATTCTCTGTTACTTATGTAAGTAGTAAATAACATCAGATAAAGATCCCATTTGGTAAATAAAGGTTATTCACAATACTGGTGTCAACGTTAAAGAATGGATAAAATAGCGTAGGGGTTCTTTCTAGACGACCTCCCCTATTAATTGTTCTTATTTAAATGATTTTGTTGTGGTAAAAATCTTGCAATAAATAATTAGAAATGTTGAGCTCTACAGTATTGTTATCGTTGACTTTGTGTTTCAGTTGGACAACACTTTGTACTGGACTGACTGGGAAACAAAGAGTTTACATTCAACCAAATATCCGTTCAACACAAGCAAAAGAAATACCGGGGGGGGGGGTTGACGATAGATTACAAGCAGTCTCGAATATATTGGGTGGACGCACACGATGATCTGAGAAGAATTGAAACTTGCGATTTTAACGGAAGGAAGAGAAGAATTGTGGTTCCATCTGTACCGCATGGATTCTCTGTTACTTATGTAAGCAATAGATAACATCAGATAAAGATCCCATTTGAGCTTGTTAGTACGATTGTGCGGTTTGCAACGACAAGAACTATTTTAGAATCAGTTTAAACGATTTATCATCGATTTTAGCAGTTCAGTGGTTGGTTTTTACTTTCTTTTATGAGGTTTGTTAAAACAGTAAAGAATTTTGAACCACAACAAGACGAAGTTTGGTTCTAATTTTGATTTCGATTATTATATTAAACTGAGTTCGTTGTGTTTTTCCAATTGATGATAGTGAGATTTGCACAACTGGTTGAGTAAATAACTCATTCACAGAATGTCATGTAATATGTGTGAAATAACGCCACACATTAAACTCAACGTTTGAAAAAAACGCTGTTAGGATTGAATTTAATCAACCTCTTCTATTAATTGTTCTGATTTAAAACATTTTGTTGTAGCAAAAATATTGTGCCCAAAAGTGCGACGGAGGCTTCTAAAAATATAGGATTTTTCGTTGAAACTGCAATAAATTTGCAGAAATGTTGCGTTTAATTATTATTGTTATCGTTGACTTTGTGTTTCAGTTGGACAACACTTTATACTGGACTGATTGGGAAACAAAAAGTTTACATTCAACCAAATATCCGTTCAACACAAGCAAAAGAAATACCATCATCCGTGGGTTGGAAGGTCTCATGGATATTAAGGTGAGAAATCAACGACACAAGTGAATAGATTATCAAAAAGACATAGATTTAAAACGGGTGTATACTAGATTCTGCTGGTCATTTAGTTAGAAAAAAAATAGCCTTTAGTAGGTTTCGAACTTACGGCTCGACTCTTTGCCGGACTCGCGTTCTTGAACTTGATTTAGCTGATTCGGTATTATACCTGACGAAAGTCGTATCGTGGCTTTTAGTTTTATAAGCCTGACGTAGTATGATGTTTTGTGACATTTTGGGTTTTCCACATACTTCTGCATGTCATCTGTGAACCAAAATATGCAAAAAAGGGAGTTTCGCTTATTTTTACTCCTATTAAAAACTTAGAAATTTATATTTTACTCATTTTAACTAAAAGCATCTCCACTCTAACGGATTATTGACTAACCACTCTACCGCATTGGATTGTTTCAGGCGGGGGGGGGGGAGTTTTCCACATACTCCTGCATGTCATCTGTGAAACAAAAGATACAAAAAGGAGGATTTCGCTTATTATTACTCCTATTAAAAACCTTGAAATATATATTTTACTCATTTTAACTAAAAGCAACTCCACTTTAACGGATTATTGACTAACCACTCTACCGCATTGGATTGTTTCAGGCGGTTTCGGCTTCGCGTCAGAAAGGAACAAGTCCTTGTGATGTCACAACAGGCTACGGCGCGTGCACTCATCTTTGTTTGATGAAGGGGTCAGTCGAATACACGTGCGCGTGCCCGAGCCCCACTAACCCCGAAGATGAGGAAGATGGGTCGATCCTGGACGGCCTGGGTAAAGGGGACTTCCCCGTGGATCACCCCGAATCCCTGCAACGCAACTGCAGCGAAATCCCGATTCCACCCAAACCCGAAAATTCTTCAACCACTCGCAACGTCATTGCTGTGACGTCAGCGGAAGTAACTACGTCACCGAAAGTAACTACATCACCGGACGTGATGGGGTCAGGGGGCACGGTTTCCCCGCAAAACCACGGATTGCTCAGATTGCTGCTCGCGTCGCTAGGTGCCGCTGTTGTGGTGTTCCTCGTGTTTGCCGGATGTGGATTCTTGTTTTGGAAGTAAGTGGTGGGAACTAAAATGATTTAAAATAATGGGTCATTAATTTAAATCACTTTGTTTTGTCTTGTTCCAAATGTTTGCTCTTTGGCGTTTTTAGTTACCTGGTTTCGTTAAGTATGGAGAACAGAGGTTCTTAAACGGGAGAATTTATCCTGAGGTTAAATCTGGCATGGTTGGGGGGTAAACGAAGCACACGTTTTGTTGAGTATACGAAAATACCAGCAACTGCAAAGGGTTAAAACCTATTACGTAGAGCAGGGGTCGGCAACCTTTTAAACACCGCGTGTCAGTTTACTTGTTCTGTCATTAACTTGACTTGGGTGCCAACAATATGGTGTGGAATAATGGTTCTTTTCAACTGATTCGAATAGTAATTAGAAGCAGATATATATGTGCCAACTTGGGCATGGAGGCTTACGACCCTGACTTAGGGTATTAAAACGTAGCAATACAAGTTCATTGTAAATGACAAACAACGTGTATTAGCAAAGCGCTTAAATGGTGGTGATATCTCCTTTAAACGCGTACAAGTTCAAAGTTGTTTTCTGAAACAAAACAAACTAACTTTACCTTCGTATTCACAGGCGAATGAAAAAGCGGGCGGTGAAACAACACGACGATGGAGTAAGATTCCAATATCTGTTGGACGGCCAGAGCAGCCAGAGTATTCTCAACGGGTCGTGCACCCCCCGCTCTGACGTTTCACACACGCCCTCTGACGTCAGCGATCGTTATGACGACACAACTACGCAATACAGTCGCGTTTCGACTTTGGACGCACAACGCAAACCTCAACAGGCTTCTCCACGTCGCCAGGGGGTCACTTCACCCCCCAATAACTTACAGGGGGCGACACCTAGCGACTCGCCCCTGCTCGGTGAAACTTCCGACGAAAAGGGTGATAACGTCACTGCCGATTACGTCACCCCGGATGCGCGCGCACGCAACAAGGTGAAACACCGCTTGGTGCGCCACCTACAGGAAAAACAGCCCAAGTCGAGTGTTTCCACGATATGCACGATGTTGTCCGAGGACGATCGAAAGGTTCCGGGTTCGAATCCCGTCGAAGGCGAGTCGGATTCGCTACTGGATCACACAACAAGCAAGTGTTGAATCCCTGATGACAGTTGTCGCCCATTTCTTCAATTTCACGATTTTTGACAGGAAGCACATCTGCAGTGTTTCTCGATGTTTGTTCCCAACTCACGTGATTAGATTATTGCACAAATATTATGTCGTTTCGCCGAGTACGACTGACACGAAATGTTCGCTGTAGCGAAATGTTTTTGACGCTTAACGCCTATAGTTTAATGGTCGCAGCGTTTTGAAACAAATTTTTCAGTCCTGTTTATCTCTTGATTGCTCTACGCCACTAGATGACGCTGTTGCACCATCTGTGGGGAATCCCCCCTCTTCCCAGTTTTTTTTACCGACTACCTCGAAATATTTTTGCCAAAACCCGCTACTTTTGGCAACATGTTAAATTACTTTGTTTATGTAATGAAAATCTTGCATGTTTGTTGATAATAATGAAAGAGTTTGTTCGCGTGCAGTCGACGTCATCCATCATTGACCTTTGCCCCATTTTTTTTATTACAGTCACATCGATTCAAATCATTTCGCCCCAATCCTTGTGACAAACCCGATCACCATTTTTTTTGCCGCAGTGTTATAACCTTTGACCTTTCCTCCTCGTGCACTCCTTGGCCTATGACGTAAGCCGTTGCTCCTGACAACGGTCGATCCGCTTTTTATTTATAGTTTCCTAAACTTTTGTAAATTTATTTTTTTTGTTGTTTTTCCGACGATTTTTAAACTTTCGCCTCACTGTCGCCACCGCGTGGAAATTTTAAGTGCCACAAAAAATGTGTTGACTCGAATCACGTGACTGTGACTGTGGTTGTTATGGTGACAGTGTTAGTGAGCAAAATACTCGTCTGTGTAGAAGTTGAGTTAGTTGGCAGGTTTGGTTGTATTGTAGAGAAAAAATGCAATTAGGTATAGAGCACAAGAAGAAACAAAAATAACAAGAACTTTTTAAATATAAAAGTTGGAAACTTACCAATTTGAAGAACAACAAATCCATTTCTATTGCAAAGTTACATATTTATGACTTAACATAATGGCCCCTGCATGGTCAATTGTACAAATTGTACTAAACAATTACATGAGATGTTTAGAACTTTGTCATACAGAACAGTTGCAGTTTTGTTCTATCACCTTTTTTCAACCTCATGATGCATAGCTGGCTTAATGGCTAGGAGGGGTTTCACGCTCGTCTTGTACCCATGATATGATATTTTCCTGCTGTTTAGCTGGCAAAGAAAATTAGAGGGGGGGGGGCATAGCTGGCTTAATGGCTGTGAAAGGTTTGACGCACGTCTTGTGCCCATGATATGATATTTTCCTGCTGTTTAGCTGGCAAAGAAAATTAGAACAAATTATTCCATAGTGTGATTTCTGAAAACTTGGATTGGTCAAAACATTCGATTCTGTAATTGCTTTCCATCGTAGCTATCAACAATTCATTTTCCCCGGATTGTAAACAAGGTTTAAAACTGCAAGCGGCATAAACTGGATAAAAAAAATATTTAATTTTATGTTATTGTACCTGAAATTTATTAACACATTTGATTTATATTTCGACAAATTGCTAATTGTGTAGCAATTACTTATGATAACATCACAAATCAAACATACCCATGATGAGTAATGTGTTTTATGACAATATACAAAGTTATTTTACCGGGCAGCTGTTTTCAAACGCGTTCCGAACAAAGCGAATTAGTTTCCGCGTTTCTTGCCTTAAACGCGTCACAATCGGCGTTTGTGATGTAACAGTAGGGTTTGAGTTGTGCCTGCTCAATGCTGTTTTGTTTTTGTTGATGTTTGAAAGCGCTGGATTCAAAGAGGATTTTCAGTTTGAAAAAGACGATTATACATTGGTAAGTTGTTTGTTTTACGTTGTAAGTTATCAGTATTTACGCAATATTAAGTAAAGTTGGGGGGGGGGGCGCGTCACAATCGGCGTTTGTGATGTAACAGTAGGGTTTCGGTTGTGCCTGCTCAATGCTGTTTTGTTTTATTTGTTGTTTGAAAGTGCTGGATTCAAAGAGGATTTTCAGTTTGAAAAGGACGATTATACATTGGTAAGTTGTATGTTTTACGTTGTAAGTTATCAGTATTTACGCAATATTAAGTAAAGTTACGGTTTCAAGCAACACTTGCCCTTTGTTTAACTGATTTATGTTCAAATAATGCACAGGGAGCGTTGAAGTTTTAGGAAAACTTCAAAATTTTTGTATTCTAAAATGTGTTTCTTTAGGTTTAGGTTTATGGGTTTTTGTGATCATATTAGTTTTTATTAAAGTTTTAACCAAGGATAAAAACCAAATTTTAGGGCTTTTAGATATAAAGTGACATGTTCAAAATTAGTGTTGCCATAAGCTGTTAACTTGTGACAGCTTTAAGATTGTCAATTTATGTTTCACTGTTATCAATTTTTTTACTTAATTTTGTTTTTGGATATTGTGCCTGCATGTTTAAAGTTCATTATTTTTTAAAGGTTCTTAAAAAGAGAATGAAAAGTGATTTTTTTATTGCTGGGAACCTTGTAATGTTAGCCCTGTGTTAGTTGACAAATTTTTGCTGGTGTCCACTTTAGTTGTGTACAAATGTTTCAAAACACAATGTTAACGTTTTTATTCCTTTTGTGCTGGTAGCAAGATTGATCTTTTTTTAATGAAAAGAGCTGGGTACAACCGTTTTAAATTAAATTTAAAAACCCTAATCCTTTCTGTTGCATTTTTGTTGTCAGCTTAGCTGTGAAAATTGAAAATTTGTAATGCCGGTTTTTATTATGCCAAGATTTCCATAAAAATTGACGGCCATCGCATTTGAAACACAAAACAACGGCGACTCGTCAAACAAATCGAATCTTTTCGAAACAAAAAGACAAGAGACATAAAAACATTCTCATACATCCAGAAACAAGAGCACAGCAATTAAGTTTAAGTAGGAATTCTGTACATGGGATATTTTGTGTTTTGTAGGTTGGGATCTCATTTGAATGCAGCGGCAACTGAACCGACGCCACCGTGACCGGCGATCTTCACTTTGCCAGTTCCTGCGCGCTTGGTCTTGCTGAATTTGCCCATGTACTCGTTCACTCGTTGTCTCAGCTGGTTGATCTGTGATGGAACAATAGAAATCGTAAGTTTTTGCAACTTAACAAAACAAAACATTAAGTTCTGTTTTTATTTGGTTATGTGGGTCAAACTAAGGCCTGCTAAGCTGTGGGTATCGCTTGTAAAATTAGGTACTCATTAAAAAAAATTTGACGCACTCATTAAATTAGGTAAGTTTGACGCAATCATTAGACCAATGGTTCATATAGAAGACCCACCGCAAATAAGGTTTACTACAGTTAAGTTACATTTGACATCATAAAATAGAAATCCAGTTAAAAGCCGATTTCAAACAACTTACATCGTATTTCTGTCGGTTGATTCTTTGTTCGTGATCGTATTTTTCCTCTTCGAGCTGGTAAAGCCAGTCCCACAATTCCTTGGCCTTATCACGGAGTCTAAAAAAGACGGTAAAAATTAGTTTTCAACAAAGGTCAACCCCTAGAAATCGGTATGTTGGTCAAGAGTCACTGCTCACAATCTAAAATGAACAAGTGCTGTTAAGTATCAGCTATTAATGTATCCAGTACCATTTACACTGCGACTGTTTCGACTGTATAGATCTCACACCACCAAGATAACCTAATACATTTCTCCACTCACTTGTCAACGTTGAGATGATCAATGTTAAGAGGCTTACGGCGGTCGGCCAAGTACTTGCGTTTCTTTTCACGTTCAGTTTGCCTCTTGTTGGGTTTGTTCTTCTCAGCCTAAGATAGTTTACAGAAAAATTTTAACTTACCCTACGTATTATGAGAAACTATCCACCTTTTCATGGAGTTAAAAGTTTCATGGATAAAGTTTATGTACACTAGTTACATTCAAAGTAGGTTTCACTTATTAAACTCCACGTTTAATTTAAATTTTTTAATATTGCATTGTTTACTCATTACCTTTTCATTTGAATTTTTGAAACGTTGTATTTTTAACTCGAATAACATTTTACTTAATTAAACTTTGAATATTGCGTTTTGAACCCGGTAAAGAATTGCGTTTTATTGCGGTAACTTTGTAACGCAAAGTTTTAGGGGGGGGGGGATTTTTAACTCGAATAACATTTTACTTAAACTTTGAATATTGCGTTTTGAACCCCGTAAAGAATTGCGTTTTATTGCGGTAACTTTGTAACGCAAAGTTTTAGTTTTAAAATCTGATAACAGTTTATTATTTACCCGGGCGAGGTAGCCACCATAATGAAGTGACATGTTGGCGATGGCTGCCTTCTTTCTTGCTTCTTCTTCCAACCTCTTTGTCTCTTCCTCTTCTTCTTTGCGCTTGCGCTCCTCCTGCGGATGCAAGAGGACAAAGATTAAAACAATGAAGACTTGTAGTTTAGAAGCAATTTTTACAAGTACATCTAAACCAAACCAATAATTTGACCACAGAATCTTGTGGATTATCACAAGTATTTGTGCCAGTGTGGTGTAGATTAAATGAAGATCTTTTGCTGTTTAAAAGCAATTTTAACCGATAATTAGGGTATCATTTTTTTAACGTATTTGTGCGGGAGAGGAATAGATTGAAGGGTAAATCTGTAATTAAACCCAGAAATCAGCTGCTCATTGTTTCAATTTATCAAACTGCGCAGATTAAAGCAGGAATTTTACGCGAATAAGTCTTAGAAATATCACTTTGTATGTTGTCATTCACAACAATTCAAGCTATAACTAGGGCAGGGGTGTCTAAACTTTTTTCAATAGGGGCCAATTTTTGTCAGGTAAAGACCCCCGCGGGCCAACGTTTTATGGAAAGTTATTGAACCGTAGAATTAGAACGCAAATATACGGGATTTAAGGAAGTTTTGGGATTTTGTTGCGACAGCACCTTGTAGGCCATACTTCCTTTTTACCGGTAAAAAAGTTCCATGGAAAGCTTTTGCGTGAAGTCGCAGCTATAGCGGACCACACAGTTTGAAACAGCAGCGGCGGGTCACGTGAAATGCCGCGGGGGCCGCACTTTGAAAACCCCTGAACTAGGGGATAAATATGGAACCAGCTCCTCCTTACCCGCTCCTGTGCCATCCTCTGCTTCTCCTTCTCCTGGCGTTTCTGGAGTTGTTCCGCTCTCTCAGATTTGCGCTGCTCAATGCGGATGCGAAGAGATTCGAGCTCTTCCTCATCTTTCTTCCTCTGCTCGAAGTGAGCGTTGATGAGAGCCTGGAGCTCTACCATGTCCTTCTCCATCCTCTTCCGGTGGATGTCCTCCAGATCAACGATCTCGCCATCAGGGATCTTGGGAGGAGTGATGCGAGGAACGGAGAGTCTGCAAAAGAAGATGCACTTCTGTTTTCAAACTTATTTTAGTATAAAGTAACGCCAAGAAATTAAAGTTGACTTATGGACTTATGTGTGTGATCTTAACCAACACATCGTCACGTGACTTACTTGGGAGTTTGGGGCGTTTCCGGTTTGAGCTGAAAACAAAAAAATAAAATTAGAATTTAATCAGCGCCAAAACATGGGCGGGATATTTTATGTTTGGTAATTTGGAAGCTAGCTGTTAAAAATCGGTCAGTTTTATCTGATTTATAACCAACAGTCGTTCTAAATCTTCATTTATCTATTATTGTAGCCCGTTATATTTTCTCCAGGGAATCCACGGAAAGTTCCGCCTTCTACCTCTTCCCGTTGTTGCTGTGGTTCCGGTTTTTCTTCGATTTCCTCTTCTTCCTGTTCCTCAACTTCTTCCACCTCTTCCTGAGTTTCCTCAACCTCTTCCTGACATCATCATCGATTGCGTAAGCGGATGGGGATGACGTCATTTCGGCGAAGATAGGTGAAAAAAGCAAGCGTGTTGTTAGTGACGTCATGCACGTGTGTGACGTAATAAACGTTAACATATTTATTCGATAAATTTAATTTTCTTTGCGGTTTTTTATTCGAGTTAAAGTGAAATGATATTTATGCAAGTTTTAGTTATTTGTTAGTTATTTCCAATATGACATTGGGATCTACTTGTTATTTTTCTACTCTGCATGACCAAGTGTTAAATTCAATTTGTCACGCATTTAGTGGTCTGCACATATTCCTAAAGTTGTACCATATCATATCTGTGTCATTCTAGTTTCTTTCCTGGGGTCACTAGCTGGCCTGAAGGAACGTCAATTGCTCAAACTTTCTGTACGTCTATCAGTTAACCCATCTTGTAAACGTTAGTTTTTAATTCTTTGCATCTACGTCGTCAGGCGTAACTGAACGATACATTATTGGGGGGGGGGGCATGTAAACGTTAATTTATAATTCTTTGCATCTACGTCGTCAGGCGTAACTGAACGATACATTATTGGGGGGGGGGATTTGTTAGTTATTTCCAATATGACATTGGGATCTACTTGTTTTTTTTCTACTCTGCATGACCAAGTGTTAAATTCAATTTGTCACGCATTTAGTGGTCTGCACATATTCCTAAAGTTGTACCATATCATATCTGTGTCATTCTAGTTTCTTTCCTGGGGTCACTAGCTGGCCTGAAGGAACGTCAATTGCTCAAACTTTCTGTACGTCTATCAGTTAACCCAGGGGGGGGGGGGGGGGGGGGGGGGGGGGGGGGGGGGGGGGGGGCGCTGCAAAGTGTCGAATAAAAAAAAACCTGATTTGCCAATAAATTTCTACAAATTTAAACTTTATTCTATTTCTCAACTGAAAACCCTATCTGTGTTACCTCATTATTCCACCTGTATTTTACCCAGGGTGGCCTTAAAAGTTCGATATGACCTATAATAACCTTGCAAATTTAAAGCTATTTAAAAAAATAGTACAATTTCTCTCTTCGCCTCTCCCGTTTCCTCCTCCCCCTCTGTCTCTTCTTCACTCCCACTCTCCTCTGTCTCCTCCTCGCTTGTTTCTTCCTTTTATCCCACCCCCGTGTAAGTTATCATTAAGAAGTTGGAAATATTTTAAAGGTTAAAAAGTGATTTTGAGATTAATTTCATGCAAGTGATTTTTGTGACGAGCAAGGAAGAAAATAAGACATGATATGATTAGAAAACGAAATGAAAGTACTTTTTAAGTTTATAGCGAGCTAAATAAATAAAATATTACATAATAAACTTTAAATTGGAATTTTGACACGCATGAATGATCAGCAGCAGGCAAGCGACTTTTTAACCTTGAACTGTTTCAAGGTCAAATGACTAAATTCTGACTGTTACAATATTGCTCCTTGTAACATTGCATCGAATGTGTTTTCAAAAGTTGTTTTCGCGAACAATACAATATTGTTCTTTTTCTAAATGACCTTATTAGGTATTTAAAAAAAAACTTGTTTAAATCGCTTCCGATTCAAACTTTGACGTCACGATGGATATTTGTGTTACCTCGTTTGTTTGTGCTTCCTCGGGCGGAACCTAATGTGACGTCATAAGTTATGTAATAAAGAAGTTCTAGATTTTGACTTAAAGCGGTCACAGCGTCTTTTCGTCTGATTGAATGTGTCAACAATATTTTAGCATCTTAAATTCGAAAATGCTATCGATAAAAAGTAAAACTATTGGTACTAAATCCATAAAAACTAATTTGTTTTACATATTTTTAACTTTTTTTTAGCATACCTCTGAGTAATCTTCTGAATCTGACATGATGATTGTAGTGGTCCGGATCAGGATCTTACAACAAAACTAATTTGATTTCTATCTGGAAAAATAAATATGTCAAGCAAAAATTCTTTGATGCGACAGGTACGTTTAAACATCCTTATTTGCTCGGTGCCAGTTGTACTGCTCGGTGCAGTTCCAGAATAGTTTTAATGCAAGGGTCCTGTCCAGTAGTAGGATTGGGGGGGGGGGATGTCAAGCAAAAATTATTGGAGGCGACAGGTACGCTAAATCATCCTTATTCGGTACCAGTGGTACTGCTCAGGACAGTTCCAGAATAGTTTTAATGCAAGGGTCCTGTCCAGTAGTAGGATTCAAATTTTTTGTCAGCCGATTCTATCACAAAAGTCATATTTTTCATGTCTGTTACAAAAAGTCTATTGACAGTAAGCAGTAATGCTAACCGTTTCGTTGACCTCATAAAATTTTGTAAGACGGTTATATGGAACGGGTGCAAACCGGTTGAATCCCACCACTGTACCAGTTATATTGCTCGTTACAGTTCCATAATAGTTTAAATCAGTGGTTCCCAAACTTTTTCATATTTTTTTCAAAACGGTGGGGGGGGGGCAAGGGTCCTCTGTCCAATAACCCTTCCGTCTATGAACTGATATTCATCTGTAAACTAACTCTGACTTTCTATAAAACGCATAAAGTTTAATAACCCTGTGAGGTGCTTGTTCTAATATATTGCTTCAACACGTTTGTGCGTTCTGGATAACGTGCAATGTTACCCGACAAGATAGCGCTTATCCCTCGCCATAGACAGATGCGGTTATTACGTCATAATGTGACAGCTGTAGACGCGCGACGTTCTAATCATGCGTAGCTGGGGTCGCTGCGTCTTATGGCGCCTTCCTACATTGGCCCATGTTATCCTCAACTTACAATTTAAACAAGAAAATGCTAATTTATGAAATGTATTAAACAAATGCTTGACAAACCCATACAATATTCTACACTGCGAAACTGACGCACACAATTTTAAGCGATGTTGGGCAGTTGTAACTTTATTAACTAAGCAGAACATATTTAACTTTTGCTAAATTAGCTGGGGGGGGGGAGCCCATGTTATCCTCAACTTACAATTTAAACAAGAAAATACTGATTTATGAAATGTGTTAAACAAGTGCTTGGCAAAGCTATATAATATTCTACACTGCGAAACTGATGCACATGATTTTAGCGATGTTGGGCAGTTATAACTTTATTAACTAAGCAGAACATATTTAACTTTTGCTAAATTAGCTGCACTGCACATCTTATGTCCGCAAACAACCTTCTCAACGCTGAACAACTTACAGAACAGTGATGTCACTTTTCCTGTTCTCCCTAGAGAGATGGAACACGAATGTTATGCTTTCCCTCAACGAATGCCCGGTAATAAAGGACCTTGATTGCCGCGAAGCCTTTTTTCCTTTCAGCGCCACGCCCCGAGTGCGAATGACGTCACTAGGTATGACGTCACTAACGCTAACACTTTGGCGATGGCTTGAAGGTAGCAAAGCGGGTTGATTGTGCCAAATTACATCAAGCCCATCTGCCGAAATTGTAAACATTTTAAAATACGCCGAAATTGTTTGAAAAGACTTTATAGTTCGGGTTTTTACCTTCAAGGGCATTGTGCATACTATGTAATTTGAATATTAAAATGGGTTTTAACGGCATAAAACGCCTTTGTCTTGTTAAAGCGCTCAAGTTTCTTTCTTTATCCTGACATGTTCAACGCATGGCGAAAGGGTAAATTTTTTCACTGGCTGTAACACAGAAAAGCAAATGCATTTGAAACAATTTTTTAAAGTGGTTACCCGAGTCTAAATATCTAGTACCACCAGGGTTTTTTTAAGGTTTGGTTTGGGTGACCGCTAAGTAGTTTGGGGGGGGGGTGAAGGGTAAATTTTTTCACTGGCAGTAACACAGAAAAGCAAATGCATTTGAAACAATTTTTTAAAGTAGTTACCCGGGTCTAAATATCTTGTACCACTACGTTTGGAAGTAATTGCAGTTTAAAGGTATTGCCATTGTCCTGCCTACTATGTAAGCTCTATCAAATACCAAATAAGTTTCCAACTTTTCTAGCTTAAGGTACATGTCCGCTTTAGTCTGAAAGATGCACTGGGTCTTTTTGCGATTATGTACAGTTGTTTTAGAGGGGTTTACCAGTATTATCTGTAACCGGAGCAAAATTAGTAAAACTTTGTATTAAAAATAGACCTTTATAAACACGAGCTACGATATTTAATGCAGTATGTTGCCGTATTAATTTTCACTACACAATAATTGATTTCCAAATCAGTGAACAAATGTTTGTGAAAAAATGTCACCAGAAAGAAACTTGACGGTGCCTGCTGTAAAAAATATGAACTAGAATTTATTGACTTAACAGCGTTAATTTCTCACGACAAACCACCATTTTCGTGGCGTTTGTATGACTTTCCTTTAATTAAAGCACTAAATTATTCTTTGTAGGTGAAAAAAAGCAAATTCTCTCGCCAAAAACTTGTGAACATTTAAAACCTGGCGACTTCGTCTCCACTCCGCATCAACTGTCAGCACCATCTCAAACCCAGTTGTGACGTCATAGATAGGTTGCTAAAAATAGCGTCACGTGACACTAGGGGAGCGTTGTGATTGGCTGATTATATCGGCGAGTGACGTGGTAACAGTTGTCACGAGCTGTCACTGTGTGAGACGAGTGGTGGTTGAGAAGTTGTTACAACCCAGATGTTCCCAAGTGCGACATGTCTGCTTGTTTGCTCGAGTTTTGCACAGCATTTGAAACTAGTAGTTTACATACTTTAATGCAGGGGTGTCCAACGTTTTTGGCCAAAGGGCCAAATGCGGCTTACGAATGATTGCGCGGGCCACTTGAAAGTTACTTCTAATTTGAAAAATCTTAGAAATAGCTGTCTTATAATTTCTAATTAAAATCCTCACACCGAAATTCTAATCTTAGAAATGTCTTTTATCCTCGTTTACAGTTATAAGAACAATAAACATACCAAGATATAGTAAAGTCAACAAGGTTTTTCCCACACGTCGACATTTCAATGTGAAGTTTGGGACTGTTTTCTCTAACTAGTTTGGCAATATTCGGTGGATGATGGAACAATGCGAAGCGATTTTTCCATCTGGCGGTCATAAATTACTGATCTTACAGGGGGCTTAAAGTCACATGTCAACTTTCTCGGAAAGTTCTGTTAGCGTTACTTGCTTTTTGTTTCCTGCTTGGCATAAGGGGGGGGGGAGAAGATGTTTTTACTGCTAAATGCGTTTAGCGCGAGTCTCTGATACCAGACGTATCTCAATTAACCAAGAAACATTACTGACTGACTCTTGTAGCACGATTCAGATTGTGACACAACAAAAGTAACTTGAAAAGTTGTGTATTACTCTATTAACAAAAAAATAAAGCAAACAATAAATGCCAATTTTTTGGAACAAAAGTTCGCCATAAATTACGTAGGAGATTAAGTTGCCAATATGAGTCATTTCAAAAAATACCACGCGGGCCACGGGGGGGGGGGGGGGGGGGGGGGGGGGGGGGGGGGGGGGGGGGGGGGGGGGGCTTTAATGCAAGGGGGGTCGGCAACCTTTTTTGCACTGTGGACCGTTTTTGAAACTAAAATTTTATCGCGGACCGGTTTTCAAAAAACTAAAAATATTTAACAATAAAAAGGCTTAAATTAGTTTATCATCCCCGGGATACATGGGCAAAACGTTTTATGGCATTTAACCTGAAAAATTATACGGCCCGGTAACGAACTTCTCGCGGACCGGCGGTTGCCGACCACTGCTTTAATTGACACATTGTTCATTCAAAACATTATAAGTAAACCACAGACAGTGCACACCGTTTCTACCCGTAAGGTCTCATCAGTGCAGCTAGTGACAAGACATGGTCCGTGTCGGCTAGTGTAGCCACATTACGGCAATGCAGTCTGTAGGGGTAACATGCTAAAAAGTCATGCCTTGCTTATTATGTTCGATGCCACAACTGGGCTTAACAAAAAAAAACTTAAAAAAAACGGTTTCACAATGGCCAATTTGTTAAAACATTGAATTGTAATTTATTTTGGTCCTGAGCATACCATTCACATATTTAAAAACGACATTTACACATGTGACACAGAATCAACAAACAAATAAGAAAACCTCATGGTCAAAACTGATACAAACAATATAAAGTCAAACATTGTACATGACGAACATGATTTAAAATTCGCTTTCAGAAGTTTTTATTAACCACATGCAAAAACAATTTTGGAACAACTGGTTTAAATGCATCTGCGCCTCGTTTAAACCGGTGTAAGATGGATGTAACAGTTACATGTGCAATAAAAAGTATTCTGCCCATTTTTATATATATAAGTTTGGAATGTATAGAGTTGTGGTGTGTAATGCCGTGCCAAGCTTTTAAACTTCTTTAAGGTCACGATCTAGATCTAGATCATATAAACGACGTGTGTTTGTATAATTTAACGTCCGCCGGGGGGGGGGTCATTTTTAATATATCAGTTTGGAATGTATAGAGTTGTGGTGTGTTATGCCGTGCCGAGCTTTTAAACTTCTTTAAGGTCACGATCTAGATCATATAAACGACGTGTGTTTGTATAATTTAACGTCCGCCAGACGTTAACAAAATTGATGCGTCGAATGGTTTAGTAAAACAGAAGTACAGCATGTAATTATTACAAACCTAAAAGCATAAAAATATTTTGATTACAACTATTTATTTCATGTTGAAAAAGTAGTTGTGCAAAAGCATTGCATGAAAACATAACAAATACTTCCAATACATAAAGAAAGAACTAATTTAACCGCATTATTACCCAGCCTTTTTTAATTGACTGGCACCATTTGACCGGAGGTAACCCCTGGAGCTGTTATGGCATCATGGCCACTTTCCAAACCCAATGACCCAAGGTAAGCTTTTGTGGTTAATTCTTATCCTATGTACCTCAATAACATAAAGTAGGACAGGGGTCGGCAACGTTTAGGCGACACGTGTCAATTTACTTGTTATTTCCATGCGTTAATGACCTCGCGTGCCAACGTTTTTCTAAATAATAGTGGTTCGTGCCAGCAGATATCTACAATAAGGAGAAATCAGAGTGTTCTGTGCATGTAAGGCTGAATTTTAAGACGATGGCATGACAAAAAGTGTAACAGGTTACATTTTAATATAAACACGCAAATTGGTTGGCGTGCCATTAAAAAACACCTTAGCGTGCCAACCTTGGCTCGCATGCCAGGATTTGCCGACCCCTGATGTAGGGTGTTTTCAACCGGGGGAAATTTACCACTAGGGGCAGTTTTGTACATATAAGAGGTTATTCTAAATCAGTGACGCGCAACTGTTTATTGCAATTTACATTTATAATGATGCTGATTGCCAGTCAACCAATAAACCTACACATACATTTTGATGAAAAATTCATTTATTGCAGTGTCTGTTTGTCTGCGGTTCTTGTCCCCTCAGGGGTCCGTGAGCTGGGTCCAGGGGATCAGTTACAGAGAAGAAATTAAACCAAGTTTCTATAGAGGGCTTCACGTAAACTATGCCTAATAATAAACTTTACGTACACTTTATCAATAGTCATATGTCAAAAATTCCAAAGGTGCAGTTCAAATAACAACTTCCTACGTGAAATGTATAAAACAATGGACTACTTGACGCAGTCAGCGCGGGCAAGCTAATAGCTGTCGCGGGCCATACTTTGGCCAGGGAGCAGTGTGTTGCACGCCGCTGTTCTAAAGGATACTAAAATATTTTGAAATAAACAATTAAAATATGTTATAAGGTATTACTTATACGATGAGTCAACAAAATTATAAATAAAATAAGAAAATTGAGAACCTCTGACCCAATGCATCCAATGGTACTGGTGATATGCGCTTTAATCCTTGCAATCAAGAAAAAAAACCTTTAAACTGCCTATATCACTACAGTCCTGTTAAACCAAGTTTGTTTGATTTTGTATTTTTATGTCAGGATCAGATTGCTGGTAACCTGGTGTTGGTGGAACCGGGAACAAAACGGCGCTTGGAAACCGATTTGAAGCAGGAAAACTTTAATTCAAACTTGCCAATGAAACTGAAGTACGAAAACTACCACGTTTGCAGCCTGATTCCAGGATCAAAACACCCAAGTTCCTTTATGACTTGATAAGTCAGAAGCGACAAAGTTGGGACCAGAGAAACGACGGTCATAATTTTAGCGGCATCTTGATCCGCTAGATGGCGCACTGACCTACTTATTAGTAATAGCATGATTATGGGTTTGAGATTAGAAGCCAAACTACCAGTTAATGTTATCCGCGGGCCACACTGATCACGCAAAACTTTGACTTCGACGCCACTGCATACCTTATACCCAGGGTTGCCATGCCGTCCTTTTTTACGAGATTTGTTCTTATTTTGAAATGGTAATGTCTTATGTCTAAAATTCTCTGTTTTTGATTGATTTTGTATTATTTTCAACAATTACCAGTCAAATCCCTGCTACCAAGTAAAAGTAAACCTAGACCTGAGCTGTCGTGAGATGCACGAAGTAGGGGGGGGGGGTTACATGTCAAGTCCCTGCTACCAAGTAAAAGTAAACCTAGACCTGAGCTGTCATGAGATGCACGAAGTCTTTTCTACGAACAAGAAGTTGCTGGAACAGATGGTTTTAGGCAGAAAATATGGCATCTGATATCTCGTATAAATGCAAAGATTTATTTAAAAAAACGTTTGTTTAGTTTCGTATGAAAATTGTTTGTTTTTTTGGTTTTCCTTATTTTAAAGTCCATGTATATTGCAACCCTGTGAAATATATATGTATATATATAAACGGTTGATGACTTTAGGCTTGTTAAAGTTTTCAGTATGTTATTATGTGCGACTGTTGTCTCCATCTGTCGCACTGAGTCTCTGGTGACTCGTGGTTTATATAATATACTACACACAGTTGCTGGTTATAATAGATCACTCTTTTGAAACCCTCTTGCGTGTCCAGTTGTCAAGGGTTTCATTTGGACAGTATAAACTCGACTACTCTTAGTCTTCAACCAGCAGCACACGTGTTCAGTAATTTCCACTCTACCTCTGTGTTACGCATCTCACAAGGCTTGCTTTATTGCTGGTTGCTTGGCAGCAAACGTGAAAAAAATACGTTGCACGTTTTATGTATTGGGTGAATTTCCTTTTGCAAATTAACATTTATTAAAGAAGTTGTACTAAGTTGTAACGAGTGTGTGTTATTTTAGTTCAGAATCCAAGCAATATCTGAAGTACTAGTTAAACCCAAAAACAAATTTACCCGGAGATTTTTTCAATCCATCATAAAATATAAGCTAGATTTGACCCGAATTCTTCCACAGGTCTAAGTATTACGCAGCGGTACAAAAAGTCGTCAGGTTGTAGTAGAAGGTTAAGAACCGCTGGTTCAGACAAAAACGATTTTAAATCGTAAAACTTAACGTGAAAGTTGCAACAAAGCCAAGTATTGAAAATTATGAAGATGAAAGGCAAGCTAAAACTGGGTTGAAACTCAAAAATCAAACACTTTTGCAAAAAAAATCAAAAAAAGAACAAGATTGTGTGGACAATTCGCCTGCATTTTTGTGGAACCACAATTGTAATATTATTTACTATTGAAAACACTATACACGGATCAGTTCATAAGTCTCATGAATATAACGGACCAAATAGACCTAAAAAGCGACATACCTTATTACTCAAACGCTCATGACATCACCAGTGATAATATTATTTATTTGTACCTAATAACGATATATGTAGACTGCGTCTTATAGGTTTTTGTTATTTTATTCTACTAGTTAAATTTTCGAATTAAAATTCCGAATGACTACAACAAATTCACATGTAACTTGTCGGAAATAACAAGCTAAGGTATAAGTGTCTTCAAACCCGGTTTTAAATATCAAAGGTCAAGTCGCACGTGTTTGAAATTAATTTATTTTCCAAAAAAATCGGGGTCTAAGTTTTAAGGTGGTTGACAGCCTGACAGTTGAGGAATTGTTAATTTATGTTGCTAACTGTGGCTTACATACCAGCACTAATATCTGATCAATTAAACCAACTTTAAACCCAATATAAGGTGGAAAATATATTGTTTGGGGGGGGGGGGTCAAAGGTCAAGTCGCACGTGTTTGGAATCAATTTATTTTCCCAAAAAATCGGGGTCAGAGTTTTAAGGTGGTTGACAGCCTGACAGTTGAGGAATTATTA
Organism: Phallusia mammillata; assembly: GCA_003260075.1. NCBI lineage: Eukaryota > Metazoa > Chordata > Ascidiacea > Phlebobranchia > Ascidiidae > Phallusia > Phallusia mammillata. The sequence goes on from QLIY01000690.1 coordinate 80,674, forward strand.
ATTTATGTTGCTAACTGTGGCTTACATACCAGCACTAATATTCGATTAATTAAACCAACTTTAAACCCAATATAAGGTGGAAAATATATTGTTTGGGGGGGGGGGCCTTTTTTAAATTAATCTTTACAAATTTTACTCCCCAAGTTTTTTTCCCGCGCCACATCATCAAAACTTGACACGCATCCAATCAGCGCTTAGTGAGTTTTTGGCGTGCCAAAGTCATTCCAGTCAAAGTCATTCGTCTCGTGGTGTTTGCGGTGTGCGGAGGTAGAATCATCCAGAAGCTACAAGGTAAATCAAAGTTCTGTGTTTAACTATGCTACACAATAGCAATTACTTTGACAATATTGTAGCGTGAACTTATAAGAAAACGTAAGCACTTTATTTTAGTATTTATTTGTTGTACATGGCCTTGTAGTGGTTTACTGTGAAAACTTTCTAACTAAGCGAATTGTAACGTTTACATAATCTGATTTGTAAATCATGCATCCGTGTATACCAGTTGCACTAAACTTAATCATAGTGATGTGTCCATATAATTAATTCCGGGGGGGGGGTTTACTGTAAAAACTTTCTAACTAAGCGAATTGCAACGTTTAAAGTATTTAATCTGATTTGTAAATCATGCATCCGTGTATAGCAGTTGCACTAAACTTAATCATAGTGATGTGTCCATATAATTAATTCCAAATTTGCATTGTATACAATCGCGCTTTCAATCTTGTAGACATAACAAAACTTAACAAGCAACCATTTAAGCCACGAAGAACAATTAACTACACGATGCCGTTGTTGCAACGCATCGCGCTTTAGGCATTGTAACGTCACACAAGCGCGCGCGTTTTTTTTTAATCGACGTGGCTTGTGAAATCTGCAACGCGCGTGTGGTTTCTGCCTTATGGGCCTAGATTTATTAATATAACTTGCACAGCCCATGTCTGTTACGCGTTTATTAAAGTGTTATTTTATTTACAGAATCGGATGTTCTTCTGTCCAACAATCTCTTCCAACTTTCATACTTCATCATCAAACAACTTCAAATATTTACTTGTATGTAAACATAAGAGTCTGTCGTGGGTCAACCGGGTTTGCGGAACTGTTAGGCCTAACTTAGGCTAACTGGCGCTAGGGTGAGTGACCTATTCTTTATCCGAGGAGGACCGTGGGAGTCTTTCTCGGNCATCAGCCGACAGGCCTTTGTAATCTTATGTATTTTTTATCGCTCGTCGCTCGCTCTAACCATGCGAACCGCCATCGTCAAGTGTTACAACGCAAAGTTAAATTGTGACAGAAGTCAGGTTTTGCAGTTGGCTATTTCCAAGTCAACTTGCTAAATTGTAAGTTTCTTGTTGTTGATCCAATTTATTGTTGAAAACTAATCTTGTTTTGTTTTGTTTTTCAGGTTTTTGGTGAAAATATTGGTATTTTGAAAAAATGGAAGTAAAAAAATGTAAAATACATGCAAAACTTGTAAAACATGCCATGCAATACATGATTTCAGGTATATTTTACATTTGTGTTTTTTACCTTCATGTGTTTTATCTTCAGGAAATAATTTATTTATTTTTTACAGGTTCAAACTTCTGTTTTGTTTTTCAGATGCTAATATTAATTTCTGCAGGATCAACAAATCATTCTGTTTTTCAGATTACAGAAGGGTTTTTAAAATATTTAAATTTACAAAAATTTGTTTTGTTTTTCAGATTAGGGGTTTGTTAATAACTGTTCTGCAGGTGTTGGAAAAAGTAGAGTTTTAATTTCTAAGTAATAATTTTGTTTTGCAGGCGTCCCCCCCCCCTACCATGCAATACATGATTTCAGGTATATTTCACATTTGTGTTTCTTAACCTTCATGTTTTTTATCTGCAAAAGTAACTTATTTATGTTTTACAGGTTTAAACTTTTGTTTTTTTGTTTTTTCAGATTTTAATATTAATTTCCGCAGGATTAACAAATCATTTTGTTTTTCAGATTCTGGAAGGATTTTTAAAATATTTAAATTTACAACAATTTGTTTTGTTTTTCAGATTAGGGGTTTGTTAATAACCTCTGTTCTGTAGGTGTTGGAAAAAGTAGAGTTTTAATTTCTAAGTAATAATTATGTTTTGCAGGCGCAACCAAATATGTTTTGTCTCCAGGTGTTCAGGGGCTTTAATACATTTTCTGATGAGTTTGCGATTTGAAACTTAACAGTCTTTTGTTTAGTGATTTCCACTTTATTAGAAAATATACAAGTTGAATATTTAAAGATTAACCTTCTTTTTTGCAGGTTTACCAAACTTTGTTTTTGTTTTTCAGCTTTTTAAGGTTTAAGCAGTTTAGAAATTTAGGTCTTATGTTTCCACAGGTTTACAAATTAGCATTTTAATGTTCCAAAAAGAAGAATAACCAAGAAAAACAAAGCTGTCACTCGAAAAACCCAACGTAAGTATGGAGAAACTTTGTTCCAAATAGTTTATTCTCCTTAATAAACACGTGGTAAAATTAAATTTTCAAATTTGTTTTTCCCCCCCCCCCTTTTCTATATTTCAGACGTCGTCCTCACTTCAGGGATTTCCGACGCACTGTCGAGCACGGGAGTTCCCCCTGACATCATCGTCAATGACGTCATGACATTTCGTCAGAGGATGTCACCTGAAGCATAATATCACCTCGCCATCACAGTGACCTCGTGCAACGTATACCTCTCAAACGATGACGTCACCACATTCACTCCATGTTGTCATCACAACTTACGTCACACTGACGTAAACAACGTGACGTCAAGCTGGGTTCCATTCTGGGGTGAACCTGTTTCACAGTAAGCCCCCACAAGACGGCGCCCTACAAAGATGGGGCTCCTTATTCGTCGCTGTGACGTAGATTTTTACGTCATGATGCAATTCCACCGCCTGGTGGAGCTCTTGTTCAGGAACTGTTGTTGCCCTTCACACTTTTGACTGAACGATGCCGGGCAATATTGTTGTATTACACGAAAACACGCGCACAAACCAACACATCGTCGCAGCGGCATTTTATGATCGGACAACAGCACTGCGATGTGTAGAAAGCACTGCGATGTGTGCTTTAATTCAAAATTTTGAATTGTAATGTATAAGTGTATGTCCCCCCCCCCTAGAGGATGTCACCTGACGCATAACATCATCTCGCCATCACAGTGACGTCGTACACCTCTCAAACGATGACGTCACAACACTCATCCGGTGACACCAAAGCTGCATGTTGACATTGCAACTTCATACGTCACACTGACGTAAACGACGTAACGTCAAGCTTGGTTCATTTCTTGGGTGAACCTGTTCCACAGTAAGTCCCCGAAAGACGGCGCCCAACAAGTCTCTGGACTTCTCCTACGTCACTGTGGCGTAGATTTCTGACGTCATGATGCAATTCCACCGCTTGACGGAGTTCTTGTTTAGGAACTGTTGTTGCCCCTCACACTTGACTGACGATACTGGGCAATATTGTTTCACACGCATACACACCTACGCGCGCCAACACAGCGTAACAATGTGTAGAAAGCACGATGAATTTTACTCACAACATTACTCTTTGTATTTGGCGGCTATTGTCTTAAGCCTGCTGCAGTTCCTGTTTTTCACTTTCATGCAATCTGTTGGGCAAACTTCACCTATTCCAAACATAGCTTTAAGGTAACAACACAAACTTATGTGTATTGTAAGATCAAATTTCCTTGCAACGTAGCAGTATTTCCGTTGTAACTTGCAATGATGCTTTTTGTGTACCAAACACAATTTCTTTTGTGGGTTATTTATGTTATTATGTTTTGATTGAAAATGTTTATTTATGTGCTTAACCGTCATGTATGTGTTACTTCGCTATTTTGCTTTGGTTACATCCTTATTATCCGCTGGGGGCGCTGTTCCCCACTTATCACTGCTGTTTGAGAACTGTAGTTAACTGCAACATCTGCCCTAACAATAATATCATTACAAAGTTGCAACATTAAACCAAAATCATCAGCAGTACGTTCAACACGAATGACAGTTGCATTGTTTTGTGTACTTGTGTTATATTGTTAATTACCTATCTGCCATACTGGTCTTGTGTTGTTGTTTTCTGTTATTACCATCTTTAACCAGAGGCGCTGTACAACTTGTCCCCCCCCCCTGCATCGTTTCCTGTTTTTCACCTCCATGCAATCTATAGGCAAACTTGCCTTATTCCAAACATAGATTATAGCGGACAGCACAAACTGTTGTTGATTTTAAGAACACCCCCCCCCCTGCATCGTTTCCTGTTTTTCACCTCCATGCAATCTATAGGCAAACTTGACTTATTCCAAACATAGATTATAGCGGACAGCACAAACTGTTGTTGATTGTAAGAACGCCCCCCCCCCGTAAATTTCTGACGTCATGATGCAATTCCACCGCTTGGTGGAGCTCCTGTTCAGGAAGTATTGTTGCCCCCACTTTTAACTGAACGATGCCGGGACCTATTGTTGTTTTACTGCGGCATGTTATAATCGAGCATGTTTGGATTTAATTACACTGCGATGTGTTGAAAGCACGGAGATGCTTTATTAATTCCGCCACTGCAACATATTTAATTCAAAATTTTGAATTGTAATGCATAAGTGAATGGTGACAAAGACATTTTGCTTCTACGCGATATTCTATGCATCGTAACAGGCTTCATATGAACTGCGATGTTTCAGTTAAAATTGTTGTAATTAAACACCAATGAATTTCACTCACAGCATTGCTGTTTGTATTTGGCGGCTATCGTCTTAAACGTGCATCGTTTCCTGTTTTTCACCTCCATGCAATCTATAGGCAAACTTGACTTATTCCAAACATAGATTATAGCGGACAGCACAAACTGTTGTTGATTGTAAGAACGTTGATCAAATTTACTTGCGCCGAAGCAGTATTTAACTTGCAATGATGTTTTCTGCATACTAAACACAATTTCTTTTGTGGGTTATTTATGTTATTGTGTTTTGATTGCAAATTTTCATTTGTGTGCTTAACAGTCACGTATGTTTTACTTGGCTATTTTGCTTCGCACCTTCATGTTTCGGTTGCATTCATATGATCCGCTAGTGGCGCTGTTCCCCACTTATCACTGTAGTTGACTGCAAGATCTGCCTTAACGATCCTCTCATTACAAAGTTGCAACATCAAACCCAAACCATCTGCAGTACGTTTAACATGAATGACAGTTGCATTGTTTTGTGTGCTTGTGTTATATTGTTAATTACTTATCTGCCATACTGGTCTTGTGTTGTTGTTTTCTGTCATTACCATCTTTAACGGGAGGCTCTTTAAAACTTGTTTTTTCATTAATACTGATCCAAAACAGTAGCATATTAATGACAGTTATGCATGTTACTTTGGATTCGTGTTATATTGTTAATTATTTATCTGCCATACACAGGTCTTGTGTTTCTTTTATTGCTATCTTACCACTAGAGGCCCCCCCCCCTTTTCATTAATACGTATCCAAAACAGTAGCATATTAATGACAGTTATACATGTTACTTTGGATTCGTGTTACATTGTTAATTATTTATCTGCCATATACAGGTCTTGTGTTTCTTTTATTACCATCTTACTACTAGAGACGCTGTGAAACTTGTTATTCATTTATAATTTCCCAAACAGTTGCTTGTTGATGACAGTTGTTGTTTTATGTAGATATGTATCTACTATACTGGTCGTGTGTTGCTATCTTCCGCTAGAGACGCTTTCCATGTTTGTTTTTACTAAGCTATTATTTTTCCCTCACAAGTAAAGTTCAGTTTATTACGTAAAAGCGGCTATTAATGCTTCTTGAAACGTAGCCACACTAATTTTTCCATCCGTGCCCTTTGATGTCCCCCCCCCCCTAGAGGCGCTTTCCATGTTTGTTTTAACTAAGCGATTATTTTTCCCTCCCAAGTAAAGTCTAGTTTATTACGTAAAAGCTGCTATTAATGATTCTTGCAACGTAGCCACACTAATTTTTCCATCCGTGCCCTTTGATGGCCCCCCCCCCTCTTTTGTACTGTTGTTGTCGCGAAAAAAAGGAATACATGGATGAGAACTTTGATGGTTTGATTACCCCCCCCCCAATCTTCAATCAATCTCCATTTGTTGTGTTTTGCTGCTTGGAAGTTTGTCAAACTATTGTCACCTCACAGCGCATACTGAACAATAAGAAATGGCAATTTGATTCTAAGCTGAGATACTGTCCCAGTGTATGTGTGCAAAACAAGTGAGTTCGAATTTAAGGTGCAATTACCTCCAAAGTACGTGTTTATGTCTACTTTATGACGCAACAATTACCAATATCTGTTCAATATTCTTTTGTACTGTTGTTGTCGCGAAAAAAAGGAATACATGGATGAGAATTTTGATGGATTTTTGCATAAATGATTGGTAAGGTTTTACTATATTCAGTTTTGGGGAATAAAGTGTAGTAATACCGCCGGATAATTAATAAAAAGAAAGACAAGGAATTCGCATGCAAAGTCAACGAACGTCCCTTCCCTGCTTTGTTCATACATTTAACTTAGTTCGATATCCCATTTCATCATGTATAACCATCCTTTTGTGGATAGACTACTGGGAATGATTTTTTTTCTGCGAAATTAAACATTTGACTGAAAAAATAGTCACGTACAAATAAAACTAGCACATACAAATAATAGTACGCCAGCCTATTAAAGGTGTATTACCGAATCAGCCGATCACCCAAGCATTACCATATGGCAAGGCATAGGCCAGAAAAATGTAGCCTGCGGTGGGATNGAAAAATCTAGCCTGTGGTGGGATTTGAACCCACGACAGGAGTCTTTCGGGGACTCGCGCTCTACCAACTGAGCTACACAGGCTCAGTGGTGAATCCACCGAAAGTCGAATCACAAGCACCGTTGCCTGCCTTGTATGCTGCACATGTCAGCTTCCTAGTAGGGGATCGCCAGTTCGACCGTATTAGCACCGGCATGTTAAAGCAAAATTGTTTGCATTCTTTTCAGACAGAAAACACAAATCTCTCCCGGTCGTCCGTATTTTTAGCTATAGGTGGATATGAATTTGATATGAAACAAGCAACAGCAACGAATTCAAGTCGAGATACTTACATGTATCGAGATAATATCGCAGAGAAATAATATCACAGAATAACCAGCAACAACTTCTGCGTTACAACAGAATAAGGTTAACCAATTTTTTTTTCAGCTTGGCAATCCCAACAAACTGGAGAACGGTAGGATTGTTATGCAAGCCTATACAGCCAATCACTGGTTTCAAACTGCACTGATGAGACGTTCGTCAAAAACATAGTGCATTTTTAGTAATGGCTCGATGCTGTCAAGTTAATAAGTATTGTTTTGTGGATTATCTGCGTTTTGGGACTGTGCCCAGTTTGATTTACCATTGGAAGGGGTCAGGTGAGGAAGTTTCAATTGATACGGAAAAAAAATTGAAAATTTTGGGGTCATCATCTCACCGGTTTAAACGGGAATTGGAAAAGATTTTAGGCTATTGTCTGCAAATTACTTGCTTCAATGTGCTCTAGTGTTGTTATCAATACAAATACCTGCTTAAGATGTATTTGAGGATACAGAAATTAATTACCGGCATTGAGTGAGATCCTGAGTGTCTGTTGGTTTTAGGCTTAGCACCACTACAAGGCAGCGACTAACTGCAAGAAAAGACAAAAACAATCGGAGAAGAAAAA